>JAVJIF010004814.1:0-278121 GCA_038442645.1 Agave tequilana | reverse complement strand
TATACTTTGATATACAAACATGCTTGCACAAAATCAAGGCATGTTATAAAAGATGGATATTTGTAACTTGGAAATATTTTGGCCCATGATAAAAACTGTATTTTTTTAAAACAATATTTTCCAAAACATATTTTCCAAATCTTCATCAAATACAAAAACAAGATATACTTTTAAAGCAGTGTGTATGGATATGATCCACTACACAATCAAGAGAAATATCTATGTTTTTGACATTAAGCTCTAAATAAGGTTTTGGTTGAAACATATAACTTTGAATATCAAAAACCAAAACTAGTTTTTCCAAAATGAAAGTCTTTTCTAAATCTGAAAATTCTTTATGAAAAGACAATTTAATCAAGAGTGTGTGTGCATGGTATACTTGAGCAATCCACCAACTATCTATCCTTTACATTTTTAACTAAACAAAAAACAAAATCTTATACCTAGACACAAGTCTTCATCTTCTTGAAGTCTTCACTTGAAGGCTTCTCATCTTCTTGACTTGGTCCAAGCTTGATCCAAAAGCTCCTTGGATCACACCGTGCTAGCTCCAAATCTTGACATTTTATCCTTTGTTGAGCTAAGCACCTACTAAGATCTTGATAATGAATCTGTCACTAATTAAACACAAGATCATTAGTAAACATAACTTCATGAGTTGATCATCATCAAAACTAGGGTGATAGGCCTTTGGGCCAACAGGGGCCACATATCAAAGGGCCATGAATGCCATTTTCCATCAGCAAATGCGCCAAAAACAGTGAATGCTATGTTGATAACATGCGGTAAAAAGCCGCGCTAAAGGTGATCATATCACTGATCTAAAGGTTGTCTTCAACATCTTGCGGGCCCATCAGTTGAAGATGAACCCTACCAAATCCTTCCGGGGTGGCCAGCGGCAAGTTCCTAGGGTTTGTAGTATTCCACAGAAATTCATTTGGACCCAGAGAAGGTTTGTACTATCCAGGAGATGCAACCGAGAAATCTCAAGGAACTCAGGGGATTGCAAGGACGATTGGCGTACATCCGCAGGTTCATCTCAAACCTCTCCGGAAGATGCCAACCCTTCGCTAAGTAATGAAGAAGGGTGTCTCGTTCATTTGGGATGACGCTTGCCAACAAGCATTTGAGGAAATCAAGCAATACCTCACCCAACCACCAGTCCTTGCAGCTCTGATATCCGGAAAACCTTTCCTGGTATACGTCCGAGCAATGGATCATTCTTTGGGAGCTCTACTAGCTCAGAATGATGATCAAGGACGAGAGCAAGCGATCTTACTATCTGAGTAGAACAATGATCGGAGCCGAATATCGGTACAACCCGATCGAGAAGGAATGTTTTGGCACTGGTGTTCGCTATTCAGAAAATGCGACACTATCTGGTAGGCCAAACCATAAATGTCATATCAAAAGTCAACCCTTGAGGTTACTCATGACAAAACCTTCATCGCTATATGGCCGACTGGCAAAGGGCCATATTGTTATCCCAATATGAGATGCACTTTTTACCATAAAAGGCTATTAAGGGACAAGTGGTGGCGGATTTCCTAGCTGAGCACCGGATCCGAGGGCAACCAAACTCTACGAGGATCTCCCGGATGAAGTGGCCGAAGTCTGTTTGACTCAGACATCGTTTGAAAGTCAAGTGTGGCAACTCTTCTTTGACGGTGCATCCAGAACAAGCCCAAAAGGACACCTAGTAGCAGGGGTAGGAGTAGTACTCGTCTCCCCACAGAACATGTTGATTCCCCGAGCCATTTCGCTTACCGAATCTTGCTCCAACAATGTTAGCGGAGTACAACGCTTTTGATTGGGATGCAGTTCGCCGATGAGATTGGCGTTAAAAATCTCAAGGCATACGGCGACTCTAAAATCATCGTCAGCAAGTTCGCGGGGAGTACGAAGTCAGACATGAAGACCTAGTACCCTACTACAACGCAACTATCCACAAGGCCGAGAGGTTCACAAACTTCTACATCGACCATGTACCGCGCAGGCAAAATGCACATGCAGATGCACTCGCATCCCTCGCTGCCTCCTTAGCTCTTCCAACTGGAGCAATGGAGAAGATATTAGTCTACAGCCACGACCTGTATTGCCCGAGAATTGCTCTCAAGGGACTATCAGGAGTCAAAGGGAGATTCTCAAAGCAAAGAAGCGCTGGAATTGTCAACCGGTCCAGAGCCTAGAGACTGGCGATTTCCCTACATCGATTATGTCCTGTATGGCATCCTGCCTGAAGACACCAAAGAAGCGGCTGCCATTCGAAGGAAAGCCCCCAAATACTACTATAAGCGTACGCGAACACTGTATCGTCGATCGCATGACGGGATCTTGCTTCGCTGCCTTTCACAAAAGGAGGCATAGGATGTATTGAAAGAAGCCCATGACAGCATGTGTGGAGCCCATCAACTGGCCCAAAACTTGCATACCGACTCCAAAGGTTGGGATATTATTGGCCCAAGATAATCGCTGACGTCATCACCTATGCCAAAAGATGTCACGCCTGCCAAGTACATGGCGATTTCATCCATCAAGCACCAAGCTACCTCACTCCACGGCTTCTACTTGGCCATTTGAAATGTGGGGGATGGATGTGGTTGGCCCTATCAGCCCGCCGTCGTCAAAAGGACATCGGTTTATTTTGGCAATAACCGATTACTTCTCCAAATGGGCTGAGGCCGTTCCTTTAAAGGAGGTGAAGTCATCTGATGTGATCAAGTTCGTGAAACATCACGTCATTACCGTTTTGGGGTTACCTCGGCGAATTGTCCACGACAACGGACCCCAGTTCATCAGCCAGGCTTTCCAGAGATTCTACGCCAAGTTCAGAATCCAGAGTGTGTCCTCAACGGCATACTATCCTGCCGCTAACGGCCTCGCAGAAGCTTTCAACAAGACCATTGGCAAGCTTCTCAAGAAAATCGTCTCGAAAAGTCAACGTGATTGGGATGACAAGCTGGGTGAATGCTTATGGGCCTACCGCACAAACTGTGCGAAACCCGACTAAAGCTACGCCATTTTCTTTGGTATATGGGTGTGAAGCTGTCCTTCCACTCGAAATTCAAATTCCATCTCTACGCGTCGCCCTGACAGCAGAGATGACAAATGAGGAGAAGCATCGACAGCGACTCCAAGAATTGGAAGCCTTGGATGACAAACGTCTGCAGGCCCAGCAAAAAATCGAGCTTACAAGCTCGAATTACCAGAGCCTTCAATAAGAAAGTTAAAGTGCGAACTTTCAAGGAAAGGCGACTGTCTTAGCCGTCAGAAGACCCATGGTGATGACGCACAAGACAAAAGGAAAATTCCAACCCAAATGGGAAGGACCATTTGTAGTAGAGTCAGTCTACTCAAATGGATCATATCGCCTCATAACTTCAAATGGCGATACACTCATGATGCCGATCAATGGCAGATTCCTGAAGAAATACTATCCTTAATAGTACTCCTCCTTCGATCAAGTTCAAATTACACCTCTGATCAAAACAAGAAGAGCTTCTTCATTAATATCCAACGCCTCCGACGGCTAAGGATAGAGGAAAATGTTGGCTTTTAAGCCCAACATAAGCCTTCGACAACTCATCATGCTGAGGGGAATAGCATGGCTAGCCCAACTCAAACGGTAGTTGGTAAAGGCACCTCAAATCCGTGATAGCTGAGGGTTGCTAAAAATCCTAAGTGGACTCGACTCCACTCTCCCCTCCAAAATCCCTTACCAATTCTCATCCACAGAATGGTAGGTCTACAAAATACAGTCGTTGCCAAGTTAACACTATACCTCTAGCACTTCAAACTCCACTTGCCAATTCTCATTAATAGAATGGCAAGTCTTTAAAATTGCTCATATCGCAAATCCAAATTTGTCAAGTTAACACTATACCTCTGACATTTTTTTAAACTCCACTTGTCCATTCTCATCAATAGGATGACAAGTCTTCAAAATTGCTCATATCGCAAATCCAAATTTGTCAAGTTAACACTATACCTCTGACATTTTTAAACTCCACTTGTCAATCTCATCAATAGAATGACAGGTCCTCAAATTGCTCATATCGCAAATCAATTTCTGTCAAGTTAATACCACACCTCTGACAAATTACTGTTAAGTTAACACTATACTTCTAAACAGTACATCGAGTTTCTGTCAAGTTAACATCACACCTCTGACAGTCACCTTCCTTCAGACTTTCATATCGAAGCTGAAATGAACGATGCTAAGTTACACTACACCTCTAGCATCCAGGTCATCGCCAAGTTCAACAATACACTTATGGCCATGACTTTCCCTCGGACTTCCTTGTCAAAGTCGAGATGACCAATGCCAAGTTCAAAATTATACCTCTAGCATTACCCTCATTGTCAAGTTAAACATTACACCTATGACAGTGACACTTTCAGTCTTCCTGGACGAAAGCTGAAATGCTTCTGAGTCAAGTTAATATCACACCTCTGACTTACATTCTTGTCAAGTTAACATCACACTTCTGACAAGACAACTTTCAACCCGTTAAGTTAATATCACACCTCTAACGGTAAGAACTTTCCTAGATCCCCCGCGAATCTAGCCTCACTTGTTATTCTCGTCAACAGAATGACAAGTCCACTTAAAAATATTGTTAGGTAACATTACACCATTAGCAGTGTTTTCATCAACTCCCCAGCTGATCCTAATCAAGTTAATCCCAAACCTCTGATAAAAGTTCATCTTCCCTGGGGGGTACCAATTTAACTTGTCACTTTCTTTTTATAAAATGGCAGGCCCACCAAAATTATCTTATCTCTGTCAAGTTAATATCACTCCTCTGACAGCATTGTGGGGTTCCTGAGATAGGATCTTTTCTCCACAAAATTTGACTTGTTAAAATTTTCATCATAGTTTTGACAAGCCAAAGATTCTTTGCTTCTATGCGTCTGACTAAAAAGAGACAAAAGAGTTCAAGACAATAGAAGAGACAAAAAGAAAAGTGTCACTTTTATTTATATCCAGGCATATGAAAGTGATACAAAACGTCTCTTATACAATAAGATCGAGTGTTACAATACAGGAGCACACAAAGAAGTCCCTCTCTCTCTCAGAGGTTGCACTCACTCCTTAAAGCTGCGTTTGATTCCAAGTACAAGATGTTTAGAAGGGCGCCAGAATATGATTGGACATTGTGGCGACGATCAGAAGCTGGTTGCCCACGATGCATGATGTAAACATCAAAGAAGTCCCTGGTTGATCGAGAACAATGGTGTTTCTTGAGGTCGAAAGGCAGCAGAATCTTCTGATTCCACCTGACCATCCGAAGTGGGGGTATGATCCTTCATTGATGAACATCTCTTCCACCAGAAGGTCGTCCAGTGAGCATGGAGTTTCCTCGATGTCACTTCTGGGGTAAGAGAGGAGGTTTTGAGACCTCACAGGGGATGCTACCCACCACTATATCTACGCTACCTCCGCCGCCATCCTCACTCCGACCATGCCATGCCAAGAAGCATGACTGGGCATTGAATCCAAAGAGATCTTGGCGAGGGTCGGTCCCAATCTCCTGAAGGCAGGAGTCATGACTTCTTCTCCTGTGGTCGACCATCGACCAAGTTCGCTGGCCGATATATTCTCCCAAGGGCCCAGCGAACATGAAAAAGGATGATCAAGCCTACCTGCAAGAAGCAACAAAAATTAGAAGATCTGAAGCTTAGTATACTTCAACAGAAAAAATAAGTGACAGACACAGTTATTACTGAAATCGCCAGACGCAGGAATGACCCGCGCAGCGAACATCTGCGGCGGCAGAAACAGACGCGGTCAAAATTGTGATATACACAGAATTCAGACGCAGTCTCATTTTGCACCCGCGTCTAAAATATGAGACGCAAAGAGAATCAGACGCGGAGAATTGCCATCTCCCTGTTGGATGAACAGAAGTTGCAAGATTCAGGCCTGAGACCTCCAGTCTGAGTTGAGATTCTCCTAAGTTGACAGCCTCAAGACGCGAGCTCCATATGCAGAGCGGCAGCCAGGGGCCAAAGCCCACTGTATTGGCTTCCAGAGAAGTTTAAGTCGATGGCGCAAATTCCAGAAAAGGAATGCACCAACTAAGACGTCATGAGAAAATTCAGATGATAATATCTCTTTAAAAGATATCAAAATTCAAACCTGGCTGGGTTAAAAATGTCATGGCAAACCAAGAAGGCGTACCCGCAGAGGCCTCTATTAAGAGTGAACTCTCTGCATCGAAGCGCGGACATAAAAGGTGCTCAAGGAGACGCTTTCTGTTATTGAAATCACTTGACAGTGGTAATCTTCTGAAGAGACCAAACAGAAGTATGAAAGCTCTGGGTCATCTTCATCCATGGAGGCAAGCCCCTGGTAAAGTCCTTGAAGGGAGAAGATGGAATCTCTCAGAGCACTCGCTGTTAAAAGAGAATAGTCTAAGTATGGGACTGCTAAAGGAAGGGGGTAAGCCCTATTTATAGGCAGCCCCTAATAACCATAATTAATGGTTCATTAATTAGAACCGTCGGCCTTAATGACCGCACGACTGTCAAAGCCAATGGAAGGCTGACGCGTGGAGCGTCGCTTCGGGAAACATCGAAGACGTTGGTCTCCAACCGCCAGCGCCGGTTTGGCATTAAAAGGCATTAACGCCTAAGCCCAATGAAGAACCGACGCGTGGACAACTATTTCGGGAAACAACGGATGATGCAGGTTCCCAATCGTCAATGAAGACTTGACGTTTGAAAATCTCACAGGATCTTTATGTCAGGCTACACATAACGCCTGGGAAGTTGCACCAAACGCAGATGTGAGAGCCGCGTCCAGAGGCTCGTGCCTCTTTTTCAAAAAGTGGTGTCCTTCTTCATTCCAAGTTAGAAGACCCTCCGCGTCTCTCGGATGACTCAAGGTTGCTCCGCGTCTCTCGGACGACTCAAGGTTGCGTCCATCAACAAAAGGGACTCATTCTGGGGGTCTCAGTGGGAAAGCACATAAAGCTGCGTCCCGAAGCTTACATCTTCAGCAGAGAAGGCCTATCACCTTCATAAGTGTCTTGGAGTTGTGTCTACATGGATGATGATAGGTCTTGCACCGAGTCTCAACGTCGCGTCCCTGACTGCGTCAATTTTAAGAGGCGTAAGACCACATTCTTAATGTATCCTGAACTCTGCGTCGGGATGAAGTTAAGGATTGCGGCCAGTGAATCACACTCAAAGCTGCGTCCTTCGCGTTCGCTTGAACCGCGTCTTCACTGGCAAGTCAGAATCACGTGCCTCAGAGCCGCGTCTCTTTTATGAATCGACGCTGCGTTTCATCAAAAGAACTTAGTTTACCTAAGTTCAGTATTCACAGTCAGTAGGGGAGCACAACCAAAATCTGTGATTGAGAAGTTGGATTCATCTACAGCGGGGCAATGAAGGTGGAACAAAAATTTCAACGACTTTTATTATTCAAAAATGATAAAAGTAGATACAAACACTCTTGGTAAATAGAGTGTTCTTTCTTTACAAGAAGAAAAAAAAAAGAAGGCTAAAAGTCCTGGTTCGCCAAAGAACAGATTTGTTCTCTAAGGCGATGTATCTCATGTTGGCGCGCCTTCTCAGCCTCCATGAGAGCTTGGGCCCGCAGATCCTCCTCGGATAAGAATCTCTTCGCTTGTACTCGGAGGGATTCCAGCTCGGAGGAATAAACAGAGAGATTTGCTTCAACTTGCACCTTGGCAGCCTCTAACTCCGCCAGCCTCTTTTCAGAAGTAGCAAGCTTCTGTTCATTAAGAACAATCAAAGCCTCAGCTCTGGCTATAGCAGCCCGAGAGTCAAGGATAGCCTGCTTCGCAGCCTGCATGATCATCTCGGATTCTTTTGACTCGACCGCTAGCTTTTGATGATCGGCCTGGAAACCTTC
Organism: Agave tequilana; assembly: GCA_038442645.1. Classification (NCBI taxonomy): domain Eukaryota; kingdom Viridiplantae; phylum Streptophyta; class Magnoliopsida; order Asparagales; family Asparagaceae; genus Agave; species Agave tequilana. The sequence continues at coordinate 270,236 of JAVJIF010004814.1, read as the reverse complement.
GAGAAGACGGCTCCTTTCGGTTATCTTCTCTTCCACCTCTCTTCGCTCTTGCTCTTGAGCAGCAAGGAGCCTATTCAGAGTTTTCTGGGCCTCATGAAATGAGCCAGCATTCTCCAGGGATCGAAACTCTCTCAAGTTATGTCCCAAGTGCTCCACCAGCAGTAGACATGCCTTGGCTGGTGAAGGGCCTCCGGCTAAATTGATGTTCTCGACCAGGTTTCCGAGAAACATCCGGGCGAATTCAAAGGAGCTGTCCCCAGATAGGATGAAATCAATACATGATTGCATCGAGGCAAAGAACTGATGCACCATCTGGCGTGTCAGAATCCCCATGGTATCACCACCTAAAGTGCTCCCCGATCCCTTTTCTATCACGGGGTGAGGGATGTAAGCCGATTCTTTCGGAACAGGAGTCGGGCTGACCACCGGTGCGGCAGGAGCAAGAGTAGCCGCCGGCGCTTCTGGGGGTACTACGTCCGTAGAAAACCTTCACAACCGATGAAATGACAGTAAGCTCGATCTCTTCAGGGTCCTTGGACGAGGTTTGAGCTGTACGGCCTCCCGGGTAGGCACTGACCGCCAAGTCTCCTACCTGAGCTTCCTCAGTGCCCTCTGCAAATTACAAGAATATCAGCTACGACTGTAAAAGGAAAACATTCAAAATATCAATATTTCCTTACCTAGCTGAGGGTCCGAAGATGGCGAGTTCTTAGGCGAACCCTGCAGGGTGGAGGTCTCCCTGACTTCGATGATTGCCCTCTCTTGATGCATCCCAGTAATAGGAGCCTCAACTCTCTCCTGCTGGGCCAGCTCCTGTATCATCTCCTCGATTTGGGAGGAAGCAGCGGCCTCGCTAACCACGACCAGCCCTGCGATATGAAGCCAAATGAAAAAGAAAACGTCAAAATCCTTTTCCTAGTTAAAAGGATGAGTTAGGCGAAAGGAGTACCTTCAGCAGCTTCAGCAGGAATAACTGCCGCTGGTGGTGACGCCGTCACCGGCTCACACCCATATATTCCTCCTCCGAGATGTGTGAGAATTTACTCGGATCAGGAGGAGCGGGTTCATCGCCAAAGTCGACCTCATCGCCTGAATCATACCCTTCTTCTTCGGATGAAGAAGACGATAGTGTAACGCAAGAAGCCTCGGCAACCGGGGCCTTGCCACCAAATACCCCAGTGGTAGGGCTGGGGTCAACTACCCGAGGACTGGGGATTAATTGTGCCTCATCCGTCCTCTCGTGAGCTGAGGAAGACCCGGGCTGAGTTGAGACCCCTGGAATCTCAACATCACCTCCGCTCATTATGTCGACTTCAAGCTGCTCAGCCTCATCAGCGGCGGTGGGTTTGTCAGCGAACTCCCCTTCCTCTAAAATCCTGGGGCCCCTGCTGCGTAACCCACAGATGCGGACTAAGGGGGCGTCATCCTCATCTTCCGTTTCTTCCCTCTGTTCCTCAACACCAGAAGGGATGTCTTCGGACGGAGAAACTGCGGCCGCCAAGTCTCTCCAAACCTTCTTGGGGGCAGGCTCAACAGTGGAAGTAGAGCCTTGAGGGCGCTTACGCGCCACCTGTCGACCCTTTGCTGCTCGCGGCTCCTCCCTTGATACCTTCTGGTCTCCTTCAGAGCCTTCCGATACTCCTCAACGCCTCGTGAGCGTTTGTTGGACCCCAACTTTGCTTCGTAAGATGCATTGATACTCTCGATGCATGAGTACTCCGGAGCAAAGTCAGGCGTTTGGTTGGCTTGGAAGTACCAGGTACAGAAGCTAAGGCATGTACAGCCTTTTGGCTCTTTGGGAGGCAGACGAAAAAGTGCTTCCGTCCCTCCGGCCACACTATAATACCAAGCCCGAGCACCTTCAAACAAGTTCCCACTGAAGGCGAGTCGAGCATTGGGATTACCGACATACAATTGATCATAGCCGAACTGTCGGGCGAAGCGAATCGGCATGTACGGCTCGATCGTGCACGAATTCCCTTGTCGGAAAAGCACATACCCAGGCCGAATATTGACCAACCACCAGAAAACTCCCGATGACAGCCTCGTGAAGTCATCTGGGCCCACGAAGTCAGCAAGTTTATCCCCAAAAGATGCACCAGCAATCTCGGGGACAGCGATTGAGCTGGTAGTTCGAAGCAGTTAGAATGCACCTCCGAATGAAATACATATAAGTATTACACCAGCTTGAACCCTCCAACCGCTGTACGAAAGGGGTAACCCCTCACTCCAAGACACCGGCATCATCAGAGAGGGACAGTGCATAACGTACCAAGCCATTAGGTACGTGTAGGGAAGTTCAACCCGAGGGTTGGGACGTTTTACCGTCGGCCTCCCCTCTGAGTCAACAATCGGCTCACCCTGGGAGTCGACAACCTTCTCTACCCTGCACAGACTCTGAGTTAAGGCCCGCAACCCGCTTTGAATACCGGCCGCCATGGCCGGGAGGAGGGCTATGGGCCTACCATAAGCCAGGAGCACCGCCGGGTACACTACGTCGGCAACAATCACTTCATGTGGCAGTGTCGGCACCACACAGCGCTTCAACCACAACATTAAGAAGCCCGCCAACAGTGCTCGATTGGAGATAGGGATCCGGGCTTGGTGATGGAAACTTTCGAAAACCGTGTCAGGTTCGAAAGTATCCTCGTTCGACTCCGTGGTGTAAGAGTCTACAGAAGCCTGAATCCTATCGGCAATCTCCTCGTCGGAGCTGGGAGCCAGTCGGGTCACTAGGTGGTCTTTCTGATTGACGTCATTAAACAAGTAGCTTGCCCAAGACAGCTGCTTGACTCCCCTCGCCCTCCAAGAGGTTACCTGGCCGCAAATGTGAAAGTGACATAACACCTCCCAATAAGTCTCGTACACTCGAGGAGATGCTTTCTTCAAAAGGTGAAGCTCCTCAGTGGTCGGGACGTATTCCTCATAGGGAGAGTCCCCCATTACCAGCCCCGAGACTTCGTACAACTCGTGCAGGGCAAGACCCATCTCTCCGACCGGAGTGAAGAATGTCCCCGTCAGAGGATTGTAACGCTCCAGGATCCCAAAGAAGTTTTGAGAACTTGGTGGAATACCGTACTGCACGGCCCTGACCGCTTGATACAATTCCACATGCTCCAACAGGCCTCCTAGATCGGCAAGGACGAAGCTCACCATCTTGCCCCACCAATACTTCTCAGTGGAATGGATCCACCCGGGCGAACGGAAGTCGACCGGAAAATCACCCCCCCACTTTCATGAATGCGTTGAGGAAGGTGGTGCCGAGTTTAGGAGTTTCTCCTACTGGGAGATCGGTCCTCAACAGCCCGGGAAACAGGCCGAGAGCCTCCTTATCATGACCAGCATGATATACCTTCTTGGAGCCTAGGTTGCCGAGAGTAACCTCAGGGACGGGTTGGGAAAGCTCCCATGTCAGTTTTCGAGGGACGGACATGTGCTGGAGATAAGATAGTGGGTACATCCTCTCCATATTCGGAAGAAAGAACCTTCTATCCCCTATCTGACGGAGCCATTTATAATCTCCGTCATGCAAAGAATAGCCGCCCTCGTTAATGTGGTCTCCAAAGAAGAAAGCAGGCTTCTCCATCGGAGCGCGAGCATTCGTTGTGAATGTCGCGTCAGTCATAAGCTCCCGAAAGGTTGCCGTGTCAACGTTAGAGAGCCTCTCCCTTCGCTCCTTCGACTTGTCGGCAGTCACAGGAGCAGTCCTTTGCAGCACAAAGGTTAAATCACGGTCAGCACCACCTATGTGCCCGAAGTGGCGCCTCTTGGAGAGTGGGCTGGAAGAGTGTCGCACTGCATAAGAAAATGACACTTGATCAGAAGTCTAAACGAAAATGATTAAGTGCCTATAATTCAGACGCAGAAGAGATACTGGACGCAGAAATTATCAAAATCCGCGTCCAGACCTGAGGACCGTGAGGCCAGCAGGGAGTCTGCGTTTTCAGAATCCAAGACTTATGAAAAATATCTAAGTACTTGGACTCGGTGCAAGATTCATAAAAACCAGCGTCTGATGTCACAGAACGCAAGAATCAAGTCTGCGTCCGGATCTTTCACAATTAGAAACATTCTAAGTGATGACTCCGGAACGCAAGGCTTACTGGCGCCCTATGTTCAACAAACAAGTACATCCTCAAGCGGATAAAAGCGGTAGGGTCATCAAACCCGCGCCTTGTTTGTTAACTCAAAGACCGCGTCTGAGAACCAAACGCGGTTTCGAATCCACGTTGGCGGTTCTCCTTCAAAGAAGGGATTTTTAGGGTTATAAGAACTCCATAAACCCTCTAATGACGAAGATCAAGCCTGATGACGTTATACCTGAGATAGGGGCTTCCTGCATGGAGGAACCGCCCCTTTGGGCCTCAGTGACGACCGCCTTTGACGATGAAGCAGTTCGCTTGGCCTTGGGTGTCATTGCGAAGCAAGATCTAATGCTAGACGGAAGAGAAGAGAACAAAGAGAACTTCTTTCTCAAAACCCTAGCAGATACACCTGAAGACGAAAGAGGGACTAATGGTGACTCTCTCGATGACTGTTGCCATTTATAGGCACAATGATTCGCAAAGATACGCGGCGCTTGGCTCGATTGACTCGGCATCGAATCATCTTTTGACGCGTGGACAGTGCATTTAATGCAGCGTGAAGTTCGCACGCCAAAAAGTGAAAAGTCACCTAGAGGGGGTGAATAGGTGACGATGCTAATCTAGTGAACTTAATGCGGAATTTAAAAACTAATTGCAATTACAACAATGAAGCACACACACAAGCAAGTATAAGATATAGCAATTTGCACAATACATAAAGTAAAGAGAGAGATAGAGAGAGTCAATGGATCAAGCGCAAACAACAAGATATGTTCCGAGGTTCGAGCACCCAGCTCTACATCCCCGCCTTCGACACACGAAGGATTTCCAATCCACTAGCTTGTCCACAAAGGACTCCCACAAAGGGAACCTCCACCGAGGATTTGGGGCAATCACAATACAAGGAGTACCCAACTCCTCTCCTTACAAACACAACCTCCTCTTGAGGTAAACTCCAACCCAACTACAACCTCCTCCTTGAGGCAAGCACAACCAATACAAAGATCACCTCACAATCTTGAGGGAAACAACCCAATAGCCAAACTTCCTCAACACAATGAGGGAAAGGCACAAAGCCAAGCTAAATAGGGTTTACAACTTAGTGGTTTCAAACAACAACCACAAAACAATCTCTTTTTCCCACACAAAATCCTATAGAAAAGATAGTAGATTTTAGCTCAAGTGTGGAGAAAACCAAGGGATTTGAAACCAGCAACTCAAAGAAAATCTTTGGGAAATAAATGAAACCAAGATAGAGAAGTTCAATTCAAAAGCTTTTCCCAAAATCCTTTTCTTTGATTTTTCAAACCCTAAAGAAAACACCAAAAAGATTGTTCAAATTAAGCTCAAAAACTTCTTTTTAATGCTGTAAAAACACCAGAGAGTATGTAAAAATTCGCACAAAAATTCTTAGAGAAAAACTCTTGCAAATGGGGTATTTATAGGCTAATCCAGAAAATAGCCGTTGGCTGTAATTTTTGCCAGAATTACCCTGACGGTCGACCGCCCGGTCGACCGCCCAACGGTCAATTTTTGACCCGTTGGCGCTAGCGGTCGACCGCCCGGTCGACCCAGACAAACAGAGAGCAAACCTGCTCTCAGTCGGTCGACCGGCACGGTCGACCGGCTATAGGTGTAGCCAGCGTGCACGTTTCTGTGCACGTCGGTCGACCCATACGGTCGACCGGCTATAGGTGCGGTCGACCGTACCGGTCGACCGATCAGCCTGGCAGACACCAAAACAGGTCAGAAATCTGGGGAAATAAATATTCAATAAATTCTTATAAATTACTAAAAAATCCCCAAAAATAGTTTTGTCAAATTGCATTGATATATAAACATGTGATAAAAGTTTTGACTCAAATATCAAGCAATTAAAACTATTTTTATGTCTTATCATTTTTACCAAAAACCAAAAACTGTATTTTCTAAAACTTGAATTTTGAATAGAAAATACATTTTGTCCAAAACACTTCCAGATACAAAAACATGATAATTAAACACTTTGAAGCATGATGCATATGGATAGAAATCCAATATACATGAAACAAATATATATCATAGTTTTGTCATTAATTCCAAAATATGTTTTGTCAAAAATACCAAAACATAAAACTCATGAAGTAGACTATCAAACTAAGTTTGTTTAAGCAATAGAAGCATGCATGTATATAGAACAAATCATATATACATTAAACCATGTAAACTTGTTTTGATCTATCTATTCATGAAAACCAAGATCGGTTAAAGCTAAAACCGAAAAATCGAAAACCAATATTCAAAACATGAAACGTGTGTGTTGTGAACTTAAGCATTATCATACTATTCTAATCTTTACAATTAGGCTCTAAACACAAACTAGGGATACCTAAGTCTTCTTGTAGAGCGCAATCTCCAAGCCGACTCGATCCAAAACTCTTTGATCCACCGAGCAAGTGCTATATATGATCTTTGACGCTTGGGCTCTTGAATCAACATGTGGGTAGCTTCCAAATCATCTTGTTGAAGCTAATCACCTACTAATAACTTGATTAAAGATCTGAAACTAAAATCACAAGATTATTAGTACACATAACTACATGAGTTAATCATCATCAAAACTAGAGTGGAAGGCCTTTGGGCCAACAATCTCCCCTTTTTGATGATAACAAAACTCATGGAGTTATATATGCATGGATTAAAGTAAAGCTTCAAAGAAGCTCCCTTAACTCATGCATAACAATAAAACATATAAGATATGCAATGAATGTTCTTAAACACATATAAACATGTTCTGGATACCAATTAAAATAAAACATAAACAATGAAACATGCTCTTGATACCAATAAAACAATAATATTGAAACCAACATATTATTACTAATGAAAACCAACTAAAACATATGCATAAATCAACCATGCATATAAACTACAAATTCTTCTCCCCCTTTTTGTCAATCATCAACAAAGGGGTAAAAACAAACATAATGAAAACAAAAACTTCTCCCCCTAAATGTTCAAAACAAAGAAGCAATAAATTATTTAAAGGGGTAAGACCACAGTCAATATGATATCAATTGAAAATAACAAACTTTGAGAAATGCCAAATCCTATTTGAAATAAAACAAGGCATTGAAACAAAATAACATTTTATATCAAAATGAAAACAAGTAATGTAAACTTGATACCAATAGATATTAAAAAATTGATACCAAATTTAAGGAAACAAATAGCATCATGATACCAAAAGAAGATATTTTTCATTATAAGCATATGATACCAATTACTTTAATATCATAAAGTTAGGGAGTGGGAAATAAAAACAATGGTAAACCAAATGTCAATAGAAATATAAAATACGAGTTTTCTCCCCCTTTATGAAATACTAAAAGAAAATATGCATATGCTTGAAATAAGATACCAATTGAAAATTAAATCAATTGAAACATGATATTCATTAAAAATTCAAGCTTAGCAATCTTAAAAATTATGATAAAGCTTGTATATGGATAAATCAATTGAAAAACTCAAGCTTAACATAACCAAAATTTGTGCTTCAAGATATAGGGATATAATAAGCACAAATAAATCATCTATATATGTATGTAAGAAATAGATACCAATTGAAATTGATACTATATGAAGTGTAAGCATACATATATAAAACAAAACATATATGAGTATACAAAAGGATGTCAAGATTGATACCAATTGAAAGAATTCAATGACACCAATTGAAACAAGAATAAGATCAAGTGTATGACTCATATCAACTATACCTCCCAATCATGGTTCAAGATTTAAATGATTTTCATTTTAAAGTATACATGAACATGATCTCCCATCCAACCGCCCATAAAAGGTAGGGGTTTTCAAAAATAGGTTTGAAAATAAGCTTTGTTTGAAAATCTCTACCATAGTGAAGAATATGAACTGGTTATAGGAAAACTTTTAAAACTAGTACGAAATCCTTCAAGATAAAACACAAAGATTTTTCATGAAACATGAGAATCACATGATCACCAAACACTCAAAATCTATATGGCACCAATAGTACTCATGAAAATCAAATCATGAGAAAACATCAAAATAAGGTGAGTGTACATGTGTTGTGAGAAACATATCATCATGAAAATGGATAATCAAGCTGGATTGAAATTCCTTTAAAATATGAACACATGAAAAACTAACTCTTCTTTACTAAAGGAAATTTCCTCAATGACACGAAAATCATCATAACAAATTAAACTTCAAGGCATACGTATGTTTTGACAAAACAAAAGTATACACACATATCCCTAAACACAATTGAGTCCAAAATATAGATTTGCATGAAAAGCAAATGACTCAAGGGGCATACATGTATATCTTATGGTTTGGCAAATTAGACATGAAGTGAAAACATCTAATTTTAGAAAACACATCAAAAATAGGAATACATGTTTGAATGCATGAATCATCAAAACTAGACTATACTAGAACATCTAATGGGTACAAATAGGCATCCAAGCACAAACATATATAAAGGTTTATTTGTGACCCATTCTATGTACAAGTATAAATCCTAGTTTTAATGAAAACTAACATCTAAGCATATATCCAAATCATTAAGCATAAAACGAGTCATAAATCAACAATATTAAAAAAAATGATCATTATGTAAATCCACATGCTATAAAATACATGATCAAAACATGTGGCTAAATTAAAAATCATACAACACAAGTTATTTATCAAAACATGAATTATAAAAAAAAAATAGTCAACCATATGATTTACATGACAAAGACATGTGCATTAATCCTATGATAAACATGATAGCTAAAACATAAAGAGAACACAAAATAAGGGTCCATACTAAACATGGGTGTCTCAATAACTAATCATATAAAGTATAAGTCTAATAAACATGACAAATATCATACTAATCAAAAACATGAGTCATCAAAACAAAACATCATAAACATTCATATGATCATTATGTATATGCATGTACATTAGATCTAGGGCATACATGTTAGTTTAAACAAGGTGAGAACACTTAAATATAGATCCATATAAGACATAGGTGCTCAAGTAACTAAACATGTATAACACTATTCTAAAGAGCATGGCATAAGCATAATGAACAATAAACCATGGCATGCTATAAATAGATGAACATGAAAAGCATGCAATTAAAAATGGTAGTTAGAGAATGATACCAAAACGATGAAGGTGCATCTCTAGTTCTCCAAACCACGGTGGTCCTCCCACCTAATCTCCTTGAGAGTGAAGCATCCAAATGGTTCTCCTTTTAGCTTAGAATGCATCCACCTCAAGGCACCAACACTCTCACGTTATGCGAGAGCCTCCACCTACATCAAACATCAAAGTGGTGGATCTTGGTACCCATTTTCTTGTGGGTCCACGGGGGTTAGTATCTCTCCTAACCCAAACAAGATTAGTTGCTAAATTTTCAATATGTAATCTATCATAGCAAAATCTAGCAAGGTGGCATTTTCGACCACAATGTGTACAAGTGTACACATGAGCATACATGTTATGATTGTGTCCGTGATGAGCATGTGTATGCCGTGATGGGTGTGCATGCATAGTTGGAGCTTGTTTCTTGCGAACCAAGGATTCCAAACGAGTGTGATTTAAAGCACATTGGCTCAAAGTGGAGCCCAAACAATCAACACTTTTCTTCAAACTATTTATATCATTTTCAATGCTAGAAGATAAAGTGGAGCATGCTATAGGTGTGCAAGAAGTAGAAGCTACACTAGCATGGCAAACATGAATATCAATATCATTTTGCAAAGATTTATTTTTATTCAAAACCAAATCCAATTCTTTTGTAATTGTATCAATATCATTTTTCAAAGTGAGATTTTCTTTAAAAGTAAAATCCAATTTTGAAGATAAGATCTCATTGTGCTTTACAACATCATCACAATCATTTTTGTTTTTCAAAAATTCATTTTCCTTTAAAGCAAGTTCGAGTTGAGATTTAAGTGAGTCGCATTCACTTGCAATCTCTTCCTTCTCTTGCAACATCAATTCAAAATTAGAGCATAAATCCTTTAATTCATTTTTCAAAACAAGATTATCATCTTTCAACAAATCATGTTCTTCTAACAAATTCTCAAGCTTTTGAACAAGTTCCATATTCAAAGTTTGAACTTCAAAACATCCATGACAATAGGAACTAGAGCTATCATCTATTTGAGAATCTGATTGTACCTCAAGGGAGTTCTTCCTTGGACCATGAGGCATTGCTCTTCGGACTTTTCTCTCTTAGATCTCCTCATCTTGTTGATAATCCTTGGAAGCTCGGGAGAAGTCAAGAGCTCCAAACTGTAAAAGCCGAATCATAATGATCAAAATATGTAATAAATGTTCATTTAGAGATGCTCTAAGTGCCCTAAGTGCTAATGCATTGGCCTTCTTATGCTTGCTACTATTTGGGAGGGATTCTATGGTAATGGCTTGATAAACTAGATGTCCTAGGTCTTTTAAATGTTTAGTCATATTAGCCTTCCAAGCATCAAGTCTAAAATGATCAAACATAGGAGGGCTAGCCATGAGTGCAAACTAATATGTGTGCAAATGACAATGCAAATGAAGATTAGCAAACCAAGATCTCACTCCTAGGTGGTTAAACCTAAATATCAGGAGCGCTAGCTCCGATACCAATTGAAAAGTCACCTAGAGGGGGGTGAATAGGTGACGATGCTAATCTAGTGAACTTAATGCGGAATTTAAAAACTAATTGCAATTACAACAATGAAGCACACACACAAGCAAGTATAAGATATAGCAATTTGCACAATACACAAAGTAAAGAGAGAGATAGAGAGAGTCAATGGATCAAGCGCAAACAACAAGATATGTTCCGAGGTTCGAGCACCCAGCTCTACATCCCCGCCTTCGACACACGAAGGATTTCCAATCCACTAGCTTGTCCACAAAGGACTCCCACAAAGGAACCTCCACCGAGGATTTGGGGCAATCACAATACAAGGAGTACCCAACTCCTCTCCTTACAAACACAACCTCCTCTTGAGGTAAACTCCAACCCAACTACAACCTCCTCCTTGAGGCAAGCACAACCCAATACAAAGATCACCTCACAATCTTGAGGGAAACAACCCAATAGCCAAACTTCCTCAACACAATGAGGGAAAGGCACAAAGCCAAGCTAAATAGGGTTTACAACTTAGTGGTTTCAAACAACAACCACAAAACAATCTCTTTTTCCCACACAAAATCCTATAGAAAAGATAGTAGATTTTAGCTCAAGTGTGGAGAAAACCAAGGGATTTGAAACCAGCAACTCAAAGAAAATCTTTGGGAAATAAATGAAACCAAGATAGAGAAGTTCAATTCAAAAGCTTTTCCCAAAACCCTTTTCTTTGATTTTTCAAACCCTAAAGAAAACACCAAAAAGATTGTTCAAATTAAGCTCAAAAACTTCTTTTTAATGCTGTAAAAACACCAGAGAGTATGTAAAAATTCGCACAAAAATTCTTAGAGAAAAACTCTTGCAAATGGGGTATTTATAGGCTAATCCAGAAAATAGCCGTTGGCTGTAATTTTGCCAGAATTACCCTGACGGTCGACCGCCCGGTCGACCGCCCAACGGTCAATTTTTGACCCGTTGGCGCTAGCGGTCGACCGCCCGGTCGACCCAGACAAACAGAGAGCAAACCTGCTCTCAGTCGGTCGACCGGCACGGTCGACCGGCTATAGGTGTAGCCAGCGTGCACGTTTCTGTGCACGTCGGTCAACCCATACGGTCGACCGGCTATAGGTGCGGTCGACCGTACCGGTCGACCGATCAGCCTGGCAGACACCAAAACAGGTCAGAAATCTGGGGAAATAAATATTCAATAAATTCTTATAAATTACTAAAAATCCCCAAAAATAGTTTTGTCAAATTGCATTGATATATAAACATGTGATAAAAGTTTTGACTCAAATATCAAGCAATTAAAACTATTTTTATGTCTTATCATTTTTACCAAAAACCAAAAACTGTATTTTCTAAAACTTGAATTTTGAATAGAAAATACGTTTTGTCCAAAACACTTCCAGATACAAAAACATGATAATTAAACACTTTGAAGCATGATGTATATGGATAGAAATCCAATATACATGAAACAAATATATATCATAGTTTTTGTCATTAATTCCAAAATATGTTTTGTCAAAAATACCAAAACATAAAACTCATGAAGTAGACTATCAAACTAAGTTTGTTTAAGCAATAGAAGCATGCATGTATATAGAACAAATCATATATACCTTAAACCATGTAAACTTGTTTTGATCTATCTATTCATGAAAACCAAGATCGGTTAAACCTAAAACCGAAAAATCGAAAACCAATATTAAAAACATGAAACGTGTGTGTTGTGAACTTGAGCATTATCATACTATTCTAATCTTTACAATTAGGCTCTAAACACAAACTAGGGATACCTAAGTCTTCTTGTAGAGCGCAATCTCCAAGCCGACTCGATCCAAAACTCTTTGATCCACCGAGCAAGTGCTATATATGATCTTTGACGCTTGGGCTCTTGAATCAACATGTGGGTAGCTTCCAAATCATCTTGTTGAAGCTAATCACCTACTAATAACTTGATTAAAGATCTGAAACTAAAATCACAAGATTATTAGTACACATAACTACATGAGTTAATCATCATCAAAACTAGAGAGGAAGGCCTTTGGGCCAACAAAAAGGTGTCCCGTCAGCTCCACAGGACACGTGGCAGTGCACTCATGGCATGGCACGGATTCGCACCCAACAGTCGCGCCTCTTCAATGGACGCATCTCTTCAGCTAGGCCATTGTTGCGTCCAACAAGTCGCGTCTTTACTCAAGAAAGATGCGTCTCTCCGAAAGTTCGCATTCTTCCAATCTAGCCTAGCATCGCGTCTGCCTTGTGGAATATCAGTCGCGTCTTTAAAGCAGTACTATCCCTGCGTCTCAAAAAAAAAGAGCTGGCATTTAGTCCTTGCTTCTACAAATCAGTTCAACAGTACACTGGCACAAGCAGACGACCGTCCACTCCTGGCTTTAAAGTGCACCCACGATAGACTTAAAGCAATCGGGGAGGTTTAGACTGTGCATCTAGACACTCAACACGATCAACTTTGGTGGCTTCAAAGAGTTCTACAGTACACTCACGAAGACCATACTCCAGACAAGATCAAACCCGGAGCATTGACAGTCCAGTCACAAGGGTGAGCTCAGATAGAGTTCAAAGTATTTCAAAATCCGTCCCACTTAACTGCGGAATGTCGAAAACTTTGGAGGGGGTTCTGTAGGCTGTCTAAAAATCACAAAAAGATAAGCCATTCAAAAGCAGAGTCCCAAACTCCAGACGCAAGGCTAGTCTCAGCCGCACCAAGGCGCGTGGGTCGAAACCCGCGTCTCTGCCACACAAGGGCGCGTGGATCGAAACCCGCGTCTCAGCAGCATCAAGGCGCGAGGGTCGAAACTCGCGTCTCAGCCGTACCAAGGCGCGTGGGTCGAAACCCGCGTCTCAGCAGCATCAAGGCGCGAGGGTCGAAACCCGCGTCTCAGCCGTACCAAGGCGTGTGGGTCGAAACCCGCGTCTCAGCCGTACCAAGGCGCGTGGGTCGAAACCCGCGTCTCAGCCACACCAAGGCGCGTGGCTCGACAGCCGCGTCTTAGCAGCTCCAAGGCGCGTGGGTTGACACCCCCGTCTCAGTTGTAACCGTCCCGGTTTCGGGGCCAATCACGGCCCACATAACGGGGAAAGTTAGCCCCTATTATGGAGTATTTTTAGGAGGCACGTACGCCCCTGAAACCCCTATAAATAGCCCCGTCGCTATGAGGAATTGGAGAATCGAATTGGAGAGTCGAATTGACAGTCAGATTTTCGGTCAGAGGATTTTTGGAGAGAAGAACTCTAAGAGAAAAGAGAGTCTAACCCTTCAGATAACTTGTTGCGTACAAGTTAATCTTTGCCTACCTTCTCTTTGAGAGTCTTGGTAGACAGAGCTGAGTTACTCCATCTACCATCCGAAGAGGAGATCCCTGGAAGGTCTCGACGGTCACCCGGTCAACGGAGAACAAGATTCACTCTCCATCGCCACTTGAAGAACCCAGCCTTAAACAAAGGGAGGATTCAAGACTCAACATCCTCCCTCCCTTGTAATCGGAAGACCGATCTGTTGTAATCTTCTATCCAATCAAAAGAATTTTACAATCGAATCCTCCTTTTCCGACGCATACAGTTGGTGGAGTTGGAGGGTGGATGGCCAGCCAAAGAGGCCACCATGGCTGTTTCATTTGCTGGAAAATGGAGAAGGAAGGGAAATATGAAAGAGAAAGAAAGAAGGAAAGGTGGGTGTATATAAAAGGAGGGTGTATATATATATAAGGGGAATGATTATTATAAGAATGCCATCCCACTAAAACCTGCGTCTCATCAAAAGAACGGCTGTGTCTAGGTAAAATGAACTGGACGCGGAGATGAGAGCCGCGTCTAGGGGAAAACGCGTGATTTCCGTTTGCCAGAAAAGACAAAAAAACATGGTTCAGAATTGACCTTGCAAGCATTAAATGCAGTATGGAGAGCCTCCCTACATTAAATGTTGAACTCAAGTTGGTGAAACTCGCGTCTAGAGAGGAGAGAGAAAAATGAAAAAAAAGAAAAGTAAAATATCTGGATAAAATTCCGGTATCTGGGAAAACACCGAAAACTCCAGAAAGGTCCAAAAATGAAGTAATTTAGAAAGCTTCCCAAAAATTCTCAAAAATAATAAATATTATTTAAAGATTTTTGGTGAAATCGATTTTAGAAATTCAATCTCATTTTCAAAATAAAAATCCTGAAGTTAACCGTCAAAACCGGCCTATACCGGGTCGGCCGGATTTTGATAAAATCTGAAAAATCTCAGAAAATGCCAAAAAGGAGAAAATATAATTCTAAGAAGTAATATGAAAGCGGAATTCAAAAATTTGATACTAATTGTAAACTAAAATTTTGGGAATCAACCAATGATACTGGCCGACACCAAATCCAGTGAAATTTTGATAAATTCAGAAAATCTCAGAAAAAGTATTTAGATAGAAAATGTGATTTTAAGAATTTATGGGAAAGTCATTTCTTAAAATTTAATTCCGTTTGTAAATTAAAAATCCGAGAATTCGAGCAGCGGTATTGGTCGACCCCGGTTGAAGATTTACAACTTAATTCAAAAAAATTCCAGAAAATCATGAAAAATCTAAAATATTAGAAAATGATATTTGAAACTGAAATCAGTCAAATCAGAATAGCAGAAAGACTAAATCGAGCTATACTCTAGGATCGGGCTCCCGGTTCAGACTAGGGCCGACTCCGAGTTCACGAATCCAGATTCAAGGCAAAACGATCATATAAATAACTCATAATACAAAACAAATACAGGAAGTAAATCAAAAAAATACGATCAAAAAAATATGAATACGCAACTAAGTACGTATTCGGGGAGCGGGGTGTTACAGGAAAAAAAGCTTTTCTTGGATCTGGAGTTTTGATCAGAGGTATAATATTAACTTGATCGGAGGAAAAGTACTATCAAGGATAGTATTTCTTCAAGAATCTGCCGTTGATTGGCATCATGAGTGTATCACCGTATGAAGTTATGAGGCGATATGCTCCATTTGAGTAGACTGACTCTACTACAAATGGTCCTTCCCATTTGGGCTGAAATTTTCCTTTTGTCTTATGTGTCATTACCATAGGTCTTCTGATAGCTAAGACAAGGTCACCTTTCTTGAAAGTTTGCTCCTTAACTTTCTTGTTGAAGGCTCTGGTAATCCGAGCTTAATAGTGCTCGATTTGCTGTTGGGCCTATAGATGTTTATCGTTTAAGGCCTCCAGTTCTTGGAGTCGCAGTCGATGCTTCTCTTTATTTGTCATCTCTGTTATCAAGGCGACACGTAGAGATGGAATTTAGATTTCTAGTGGAAGTACGACTTCACACCCATATACCAAAGAAAATGGTGTAGCTTTGTTGGGTTCGAATTGTCGTGCGATAGGCCCATAAGCATTCACCTAATTTGTCGTCCTAGTGACACTGACTTTTTGAGATGAATTTCTTGAGAAGCTTGCCAATAGTCTTGTTGAAAACTTCTGCAAGGCCGTTAGCAGCTGGGTAGTATGCTGTTGAGGACACACTCTGGATTCTGAACTTGTTGCAGAACCTTTGGAAAGCCTGACTGACGAACTGGGGTCCATTGTCATGGACAATTCGCCGGGGTACACCAAAACAGTAGATGACGTGATGTTTAATAAATTTGATCACATCAGATGACTTTACCTCCCTCAAAAGAATGGCTTCAGCCCATTTAGAGAAGTAATCAGTTATGGCTAAAATGAACCGATGTCCTTTTGATGATGGTGGGCTTATAGGGCCAACTTCGTCCGTGCCCTACATCTCAAATGGCCAGGTAGAAGTTGTAGAGTGGAGGTACCCTGGTGCTTGATGGATGAAATCGCCGTGAACTTGGCAGGCGTGACATCGTTTGACATAAGTGATGGCGTCAGGGATCATCTTAGGCCAATAATATCCCAATCTTCGGAATCGATCTCCAAGTTTTGGACCAGGTTGATGGGCTCCACACATGCCGTCATGCGCTTCTTTCAATACCTCATGTGCCTCTTTTTATGATAGACAGCGAAGCAAGATCCCGTCATGCGACTGACGATACAGTGTTCGCGTGATCGCATTATAGTAGAATTTGGAGGCTTTCCTTCTAATGGCAATCGCTTCTTTGGTATCATCAGGCAGGATGCCGTACAAGACATAATCAATGTAAGGAAATTGCCAGTCTCTAGGCTCTGGGCCGGTTGACGACTCAAGAGCTTCTTTGACTTGACAGTCTCCTGTCAGCTTCTGGTAATCCTCAGAAGCGATTCTTGGGCAATACAAATCGTGGCTGTGGATAAGTATTTTCTCTACTACTCTAGCTGAAAGAGCTAAAGAGGCAGCGAGAGACGTTAGTGTATCTGCATGCACATTTTGCTGACGCAGTACATGGTCGATGTAAAAGTTTATGAACCTTTCGGCCATGTGGACAGTTGCGTTGTAATAGGGTACTAGATCTTCATGTCTGACTTCGTACTCCCCACGAACTTGGTTGACGATAAGTTTAGAGTCACCATATGCCTCGAGATTTTAACGCTAATCTCATCGGCGATTTGCATTCCAATCAAAAGGGCATTGTACTCCGCTAAATTGTTGGAGCAGGGCTCGGTTAATGAGAAGGCTCGAGGAATCATATAGTTCTGTAGGGAGACGAGTACTACCCCTACTCCTGCTATGACATGCCCTTGCGAACCAGTTCTCGATGCACCGTCAAAGAAAAGCTGCCATACTTGTCTTTCAAAAGATGTCTGGTTTAGACAAACTTCAGCGACCTCGTCTGGGAGATCCTCGTAAAGTTCGGTTGCCCTCGGATCTGGATGCTCAGCCAGGAAATCTGCCACCGCTTATCCCTTCACGGCTTTTTATGGTAAAAAGCGCATTTCATATTGGGATAGCAGTATGGCCCATTTTGCCAGTCGGCCGTTTAATGACGAGGGCTTTGTCATGAGTAACCTCAAAGGGTAACTATTGATATGACATTTATAGTTTGGCCTACCAAGTAGTGTCGCATTTTCTGGACAGCGAACACTAATGCCAAACATTCATTCTTGATCGGGTTGTATCGATGTTCAGCCCCGATCATAGTTCTACTCAGATAATAGATTGGTTGCTCGTGTCCTTGATCATTATTCTGGGCTAGTAAAGCTCGAGAATGATCCATCGTTCAGACGTATATCAGGAAAGGTTTTCCAGACACCGAATCTGTAAGGACTGGTGATTGCGTGAGGTATCGTTTGATCTCCTCAAACGCTTGTTGGCAAGCATCGTCCCAAACAAACAAGACACCCTTTTTCATTAATTTGGTAAAGGGTTGGCATCTTCCAGAGAGATTTGAGAGGAACCTTCAGATGTATGCCAATCGTCCTTACAATCCCCTAAGTTCTCTGAGATTCCGCGGAGGTTGCATCTCCTGGATAGCGCGGACTTTTTTCGGGTCCAAATGAATTCCTGTGGAAGTTACCACAAACCCTACGAATTTGCCGCTGGTCCCCAGGAAGGATTGGTGGGGTTCATCTTCAACTGATGTGCCCGCATGATGTCAAAGATTGCCTTTAAATCGGTTATGTGATCACCTTTGGCGCTGCTTTCACTGCAATGTCGTCAACATAGCATCTACTGTTTTACGCATGTGCTCGTAGAAAATGGCATTCATAGCTCTCTGAATGTAGCCCCCGCATTGTTCAGTCCGAAGGGCATGACGGTGTAGCAGTATACCCCCAGTGGTGTCCTGAAAGAAGTATGTTTTTCATCATCAGGATACATTTTGATTTGGTTATACCCTGAGAATCCATCCATGAAGGACATTCACTCAAATCCACACGTATTGTCAATCATGACATCTGTGATTGGGAGAGGGAATTCGTCTTTGGGATAGGCCTCATTTAGATCGTGAAAATCAATGCAAATCTCGATCTTTCCGTTCTTTTTGGCAACGGGGACGATATTGGCTACCCAATCAGGATGTTGTTCTTCCCTAATGAAGCCAGAGTCTATAAGTTTTTTGACCTCTGACTGAATTGTCTCCGTTATTTCTGGACGAAACCATCGCTGCTGTTGTTTGACTGGCTTTACGTTTGAATTAATGTTGAGGCGATGCATAGCCACCCAGGGATCAAGTCCAGGCATGTCCTCGTAATTCCAAGCGAAAACATCTATATACTCTTGCACAAGAGATATTAAATCTTCTTTCTCAGAGGGTGATAGGCTTTTCCTTATAAAGATGGGTTTAAGATTAGTCTCATCTCCCAGATTAATCTGGTCAATTTTATCCTCCGTGGGCGGCTCGCGCTGTTCAAAACGAGTATCCCAAAGAGTATTTAAGTGCTTGATCCAAGGATCTGTATCAGACTGGATCATCTCTTCATCTCTGTCTTCCAGGTGGCTTGTTGAAACCATATTTACTAAAAGTTCTCTGAAGATGTTGCCGACACTAACCTCTGACTCCCATGATGACGTGCCCGATGAGTAATTATGGCATAATGACTCTTCAAACTCAGAAGCTGATGAGATCGGAGTTGACACATAGCCCAACCCCCTGCGAGTTCGATGATAATAATCAGGAGTTTTCCCTTTCGGAATGAAAGATCATAGTAGTGTTCTCCTTCCTTTGCCGAAGTTCAACCCAGGACCGTTTGCCAGATCATACCCCATACTTTCCATCATTCTGAGTACATTTGGTTCATAATGGATGAACTGAGGGGGTTCCTTCTCGCTTTCTGACTCTTCACGAGACATTAGCTCGGATTTGATTTGTCCGAAAAGAATTAGTTTTTGGCCTTTTCGTCTTGCTGGAACCATGAATATTGATTCTTGCGCATCACCGACATCTTGGTACGTTTCGAAGGATGACTTCACTGGTACATGCAATGATGTCAAAGCATCCATTGCCGACCAGGGGTCATTATCCAGTTCAGTACTAGTATCTGACGGCACTGAATCAGAAGCGAACACAGAAAAATAAGTCAAATTTAACTCTTCATTAATATACCATCCGCCTACATCATCAGCGGTGTCATCAACATCGAGCTTATTAATGCTCGTTACAAGTGGATCTAGTTCCCACATGTACTCTTCTTTCTCTGGCTCGGTGTCAGCTTCATTACCAGAGTCTGTGTAACCCCCTGATTCCCGGTGTACGTATCACGGTATCGGTACGCGATACGACGTATAAAAAATTGATTTGACCTCTGTAGTAGTCCGATTGAGCTGATTTCAGTTTCAAAAATTATTTTCTAATATTTTAGATTTTTCAAGATTTTCTGAGAATTTTCTGGATTATTTTGAAAACTCTCCGTAGTCGGTGTCGACCGATACTGATAATCGGCTTTCCGATTTTTATTTCACAAACGGAGTTATATTTTGAGAATTTGCTTTCACCATGTGCTTTAGAATCATATTATTTACGTTCGGGTATTTTGGAGATTTTTCTGATTTTATCGAAAATCCGGCCAAACCGGTGTCGCCCGTATCGGCGAGACACTCTGGGATTTTTAATTTGCAAACTGGATTGAGTTTTGACAAACCGTTTTCATATTACATCTCAAGATAATATTCTCTATTTTCTGTAATTTTTGGGCACCGTTCGGAGCTAGTCACTTTTTGACCCTATTAAAATAATATTAAATTATTTGTTTTAACAATTCTTTTTCAATTACTTCTTCTCCAAGCCTCTTCTCTTCTCTGGATTACTCTTTTTCCAGCGACTTCCTCCCACCGACGTAGGCCCCCTCTTAACCGCTCTTCCCCCTAACTCTTCATCTCTCTCTCTCTCAAATCTCTCACATTCTCTCTCTCTCTCTCTCTTCCCCTCCCTCACATAAAGGTTTGAAAGGGGTTGTCTGAAATTTACCCTTTATCTGTTTTGGGGTTTTCGTAACCAGTTTGAGACATCTTGTTTTTACTTAGGGGAGAGGTTATGACATTATTTTGGCATCTAACCTGCAAGCTAGGTCTAGCACCTGGTCAAATTCCTGTGGGTTATTGTCTATGATCTCTGTTTCTTTCTTTCTGGCTCCTCTTCTTATTCGTCTTCTCCATTGGAATATAATTCGAGTTTCTCTCCATCTCCCTCTTGCTCACCGTCGCCGGCGGCCAGATCTGCCGCCGGCGGGGCTCCTTAGCCGCCGGCCAGCGGAGCTGGCCGGCCGGCCTGCGTAAGGGGCTCGGCAGCAGCAGGTTGCTGCTGCCGCTACCTTTCTTTGTGGGTTCGGGTTACACCCGAACCCACTAGCTGTTTCGGGTTAGGTTGGATATAAACCCAACCCATAAACCCGTTAACTTAAGTTAAACGGGTTTGGGTTGTGGATCTGGACCCGACCCGTTAAGAGCCAAACCCGCAGCCGAAACCCAATAAAGGTAAATTTATAGAAAACCCCCTGTGACATTTCAGTATTTGCATTTAAATATTATTAGTACATATTTAACCCCAATTTATGATTTTTAGCGTTCGGGCGATATCGGGAGCATCCGGACTCCGATTCGGGCGATTCTGGATCCGTTGCGATCGTGGGAAAGAGAGCTACCTCCTCATGACCAGTTTGTGAGTGTTTTTATTTTGTAAATTATCTTTTTATTATATTGATTGAACTTGATTGCTTTATTTATATAAAACATGATACCGATAAAATAAACTGTAGATAATATTAAAACACTGTAATCAACACCGTACTTAGAATATGTCTGATACCTAGTAGACGTAGAATGTGACACTGGATGCTTATTAGGTCATGTTCATGGACCACTGACACTCGGGCCACTAGTTCACCATATTATTGGACACTATTAATTAATGCAGTATATAACAATGAGATAACTATCAATCACGAGATAGGAATGTTGGACACCGTTATTTCATGCACTGGTATCATCACTATACGGGAACTGTAGGTCAATGGACATGGTAGTGGTAGTATCTGAGACACTGACCATTGTGCATACATGTAGGAGTGATACACGTATATGTTACACGGAGTCTTGCTCCACATAAATAATCCACTGATACACGGATATCCCACTGCATGGCGTACTGCATTTCGCATTATTATTCTCATCGTTACATGGATGCTCGACACACATTTCAGGTTCACATATCACTGTTACACATGCATGTATGGTTTCTGTACTCTTGTCATATGGATCACCGTTCATCTTACATATGTTATTGTTCCATGTTACTGTATTTGTGTTATATGATTAATGGAGCCCCGTTCATGCTACATGTATTATTGTTCCATGTTACCGTATTCATGTTATATGATTGTTACCTGTTACTGATATGGATATTCTCGATACTGGACATGAGAGCTGTTGATATGCGATATGTGGAATCCCACATCTATTGTTCCCGTGATATTGTTCCCGTTTCCCGTTATATTGTTCCCGTGATATTGTTTCTGTGTCCCGTTATATTGTTCCCGTTATATTGTTTTATGCAATCAACAGAGCTCTGGTCCAGTGATCATGTTACCCGTATCATGTACTGTTATTTGTTCTTGTTACATTGGATACTTGACATATCAGATCATAATGATAACTGGGTTATGGGGGAGACTTGACGGTTGATTAGATCTTATCGGGTGATGTACTGGATCCATATTGCTCTCCCACTGCAGGGGATGGTAGTGCTACCTACCGATTGTATTGCTCCATGAGCTATTGTTACTTGATTATTGTTCCCCTCTTAGCGGAGGGCTCTGGTCTTAGCAGCCAGGGGTTTGATAAAGGCCGTGATCCCGGGTATGCACGGGATACACCTACCCGATAAGAACTCCTCGACCATGGGTTTTCAATTAACATAATAAAACAGTATACACAATAGTGACGTCGGGAACACTTGTTATTTGGTTACTCTCTCGTTTGGATAATGGTACCCGTAGGCCATGTCCGGATGGGTTCGACTGGAGTGCGGGCTCCAGTATGAACTGCCAGTGGTATGGGACACTGGAAGAGATTGATTAAAATATCAGGTGGTACTGATTGCTACTATTGTATAAATCACATGACATGCCTGGTATATGTATACTATCTTGTTATTGTTCATGCTACTGTATCCGATATCATGTTACCTGTATACTTGTTACTTTACCTGGCATATGTTATACTGTCTGTGATGGCATATGACGCATGTTCTGCATTGCATGGCATACGACGCATGTTCTGCATTGCATATATGATGCTTTCTGTAGAGCAGATATCACTACTGTATATACATCACACCGTATAGTGATTACACTGCATAGGCCCATCTGCCTGTACACGTCCATCACGTCGCCACTAGCATGTTCACTTCTATCACGTCACCACTAGATAACATTTTATATTATATAAACTGGATACGATTAGAGACATGACCTGATGATAACCGGTTAGGTAGTGATGGTATTAAAAGATGACCTGTTTATAGATTTCTACTGCTTACATGGTTATATACTCTGCTGCTTATATATACTTATGATATGATATCACTACCATAACATCATGTATTATATATGATTATCGTGCTTGTATTATTATTGTATCTATTACTGCCTCCTTCATTTTACCACTCACTAGGTCGCTTTCTGACGACCCTGGGTTTGCATGCCCAGATTTGGAGATTCGAGGTACCGTAGTATCAGCGAATGCCTTGGAGTGGCCTAGGAGATTCCTCATCGGCCCCATTCATAGGTATCCTTGTAATTTATTGCTGTTATCGTATTTATCACTGTTCTTCTTATCTGTTATGATCACTCACCCTTTTCTGCAGGTATTCTTGTACTTATTTCATGCTGGAACTCATGACTATATGGAGGTAATGTACTGTACTGAGGCTTAACGTACGCGTGAGCGTGTTTTCACCTCGCGTATGTACGTCGCCATAACGTCCCCGTACCTGCGGAATCGGGGCGTTACAGAGTGGTATCAGAGCCTAGGTTTACACCTGGTGTGGGTAACCACCTGGTTCAATGCTTGGGCGCTTACCAACAGTACAGTCAGGTTCAGATTAACTGATCTGTATCTGAATTTGGGGATTCCAGCAACGAGTACAAGAATACCATGACCTTGACAATTTATTCATTGACTCGTTTGTATTCCTTCCCTCATTTCAGTTGTCAACCAGAACATCCGATTTCCTTCTCGTTTTTCTTGCATCGTCTTGCTTCCCATCCGTTAGAATTCGTTCACTACCATACTCCTCCACCCGGGTTCCTTAGAGATATCAGAGTGCGCAGCGGAAGTGTCGTGGACCTGGAACATTTCGGCTTTGGGGTTGAAAATATTGTTCTCACACCGGAATGGAAATTGCGAGGACGCAATTTTTTGTAAGGTGGGGAGAAATGTAACCCCCTGATTCCCGGTGTACGTATCACGGTATCGGTACGCGATACGACGTATAAAAAATTGATTTGACCTTCGTAGTAGTCCGATTGAGCTGATTTCAGTTTCAAAAATCATTTTCTAATATTTTAGATTTTTCAAGATTTTCTGGGAATTTTCTGGATTATTTTGAAAACTCTCCGTAGTCGGTGTCGACCGATACTGATAATCGGCTTTCCGATTTTTATTTCACAAACGGAGTTATATTTTGAGAATTCGCTTTCACCATGTGCCTTAGAATCATATTATTTACGTTCGGGTATTTTTGGAGATTTTTCTGATTTTATCGAAAATCCGGCCAAACCGGTGTCGCCCGTATCGGCGAGACACTCCGGGATTTTAATTTGTAAACCGGATTGAGTTTTGACAAACCGTTTTCATATTACATCTCAAGATAATATTCTCTATTTTTTGTAATTTTTGGGCACCGTTCGGAGCTAGTCACTTTTTGACCCTATTAAAATAATATTAAATTATTTGTTTTAACAATTCTTTTTCAATTACTTCTTCTCCAAGCCTCTTCTCTTCTCTGGATTACTCTTTTTCCAGCGACATCCTCCCACCGACGTAGGCCCCCTCTTAACCGCTCTTCCCCCTAACTCTTCATCTCTCTCTCTCTAAATCTCTCACATTCTCTCTCTCTCTCTCTCTCTCTTCTCTCTCTCTCTCTCTCTTCCCCTCCCTCACATAAAGGTTTGAAAGGGGTTGTCTGAAATTTACCCTTTATCTGTTTTGGGGTTTTCGTAACCAGTTTGAGACATCTTGTTTTTACTTAGGGGAGAGGTTATGACATTATTTTGGCATCTAACCTGCAAGCTAGGTCTAGCACCTGGTCAAATTCCTATGGGTTATTGTCTATGATCTCTGTTTCTTTCTTTCTGGCTCCTCTTCTTATTCGTCTTCTCCATTGGAATATAATTCAAGTTTCTCTCCATCTCTCTCTTGCTCACCGTCGCCGGCGGCCAGATCTGCCGCCGGCGGGGCTCCTTAGCCGCCGGCCAGCGGAGCTGGCCGGCCGGCCCGCGTAAGGGGCGCGGCAGCAGCAGGTTGCTGCTGCCGCTGCCTTTCTTTGTGGGTTCGGGTTACACCCGAACCCACTAGCTGTTTCGGGTTAGGTTGGATATAAACCCAACCCATAAACCCGTTAACTTAAGTTAAACGGGTTTGGGTTGTGGATCTGGACCCGACCCGTTAAGAGCCAAACCCGCAGCCGAAACCCAATAAAGGTAAATTTACAGAAAACCCCCTGTGACATTTCAGTATTTGCATTTAAATATTATTAGTACATATTTAACCCCAATTTATGATTTTTAGCGTTCGGGCGATATCGGGAGCATCCGGACTCCGATTCGGGCGATTCTGGATCCGTTGCGATCGTGAGAAAGAGAGCTACCTCCTCATGACCAGTTTGTGAGTTTTTTATTTTGTAAATTATCTTTTTATTATATTGATTGAACTTGATTGCTTTATTTATATAAAATATGATACCGATAAAATAAACTGTAGATAATATTAAAACACTGTAATCAACACCGTACTTAGAATATGTCTGATACCTAGTAGACGTAGAATGTGACACTGGATGCTTATTAGGTCATGTTCATGGACCACTGACACTCGGGCCACTAGTTCACCATATTATTGGACACTATTAATTAATGCAGTATATAACAATGAGATAACTATCAATCACGAGATAGGAATGTTGGACACCGTTATTTCATGCACTGGTATCATCACTATACGGGAACTGTAGGTCAATGGACATGGTAGTGGTAGTATCTGAGACACTGACCATTGTGCATACATGTAGGAGTGAAACACGTATATGTTACACGGAGTCTTGCTCCACATAAATAATCCACTGATACACGGATATCCCACTGCATGGCGTACTGCATTTCGCATTATTATTCTCATCGTTACATGGATGCTCGACACACATTTCAGGTTCACATATCACTGTTACACATGCATGTATGGTTTCTGTACTCTTGTCATATGGATCACCGTTCATCTTACATATGTTATTGTTCCATGTTACTGTATTTGTGTTATATGATTAATGGATCCCCGTTCATGCTACATGTATTATTGTTCCATGTTACCGTATTCATGTTATATGATTGTTACCTGTTACTGATATGGATATTCTCGATACTGGACATGAGAGCTGTTGATATGCGATATGTGGGAATCCCACATCTATTGTTCCCGTGATATTGTTCCCGTTTCCCGTTATATTGTTCCCGTGATATTGTTTCTGTGTCCCGTTATATTGTTTTATGCAATCAATAGAGCTCTGGTCCAGTGATCATGTTACCCGTATCATGTACTGTTATTTGTTCTTGTTACATTGGATACTTGACATATCAGATCATAATGATAACTGGGGTATGGGGGAGACTTGACGGTTGATTAGATCTTATCGGGTGATGTACTGGATCCATATTGTTCTCCCACTGCAGGGGATGGTAGTGCTACCTACCGATTGTATTGCTCCATGAGCTATTGTTACTTGATTATTGTTCCCCTCTTAGCGGAGGGCTCTGGTCTTAGCAGCCAGGGGTTTGATAAAGGCCGTGATCCCGGGTATGCACGGGATACACCTACCCGATAAGAACTCCTCGACCATGGGTTTTCAATTAACATAATAAAACAGTATACACAATAGTGACGTCGGGAACACTTGTTATTTGGTTACTCTCTCGTTTGGATAATGGTACCCGTAGGCCATGTCCGGATGGGTTCGACTGGAGTGCGGGCTCCAGTATGAACTGCCAGTGGTATGGGACACTGGAAGAGATTGATTAAAATATCAGGTGGTACTGATTGCTACTATTGTATAAATCACATGACATGCCTGGTATATGTATACTATCTTGTTATTGTTCATGCTACTGTATCCGATATCATGTTACCTGTATACTTGTTACTTTACCTGGCATATGTTATACTGTCTGTGATGGCATACGACGCATGTTCTGCATTGCATGGCATACGACGCATGTTCTGCATTGCATATATGATGCTTTCTGTAGAGCAGATATCACTACTGTATATACATCACACCGTATAGTGATTACACTGCATAGGCCCATCTGCCTGTACACGTCCATCACGTCGCCACTAGCATGTTCACTTCTATCACGTCACCACTAGATAACATTTTATATTATATAAACTGGATACGATTAGAGACATGACCTGATGATAACCGGTTAGGTAGTGATGGTATTAAAAGATGACCTGTTTATAGATTTCTACTGCTTACATGGTTATATACTCTGCTGCTTATATATACTTATGATATGATATCACTACCATAACATCATGTATTATATATGATTATCGTGCTTGTATTATTATTGTATCTATTACTGCCTCCTTCATTTTACCACTCACTAGGTCGCTTTCTGACGACCCTGGGTTTGCATGCCCAGATTTGGAGATTCGAGGTACCGTAGTATCAGCGAATGCCTTGGAGTGGCCTAGGAGATTCCTCATCGGCCCCATTCATAGGTATCCTTGTAATTTATTGCTGTTATCGTATTTATCACTGTTCTTCTTATCTGTTATGATCACTCACCCTTTTCTGCAGGTATTCTTGTACTTATTTCATGCTGGAACTCAAGACTATATGGAGGTAATGTACTGTACTGAGGCTTAACGTACGCGTGAGCGTGTTTTCACCTCGCGTATGTACGTCGCCATAACGTCCCCGTACCTGCGGGATCGGGGCGTTACAGAGTGGTATCAGAGCCTAGGTTTACACCTGGTGTGGGTAACCACCTGGTTCAATGCTTGGGCGCTTACCAATAGTACAGTCAGGTTCAGATTAACTGATCTGTATCTGAATTTGGGGATTCCAGCAACGAGTACAAGAATACCATGACCTTGACAATTTATTCATTGACTCGTTTGTATTCCTTCCCTCATTTCAGTTGTCAACCAGAACATCCGATTTCCTTCTCGTTTTTCTTGCATCGTCTTGCTTCCCATCCGTTAGAATTCGTTCACTACCATACTCCTCCACCCGGGTTCCTTAGAGATATCAGAGTGCGCAGCGGAAGTGTCGTGGACCTGGAACATTTCGGCTTTGGGGTTGGAAATATTGTTCTCACACCGGAATGGAAATTGCGAGGACGCAATTTTTTGTAAGGTGGGGAGAAATGTAACCCCCTGATTCCCGGTGTACGTATCACGGTATCGGTACGCGATACGACGTATAAAAAATTGATTTGACCTCCGTAGTAGTCCGATTGAGCTGATTTCAGTTTCAAAGATCATTTTCTAATATTTTAGATTTTTCAAGATTTTTTGGGAATTTTCTGGAATATTTGAAAACTCTCCGTAGTCGGTGTCGACCGATACTGATAATCGGCTTTTCGATTTTTATTTCACAAACGGAGTTATATTTTGAGAATTTGCTTTCACCATGTGCCTTAGAATCATATTATTTACGTTCGGGTATTTTTGGAGATTTTTCTGATTTTATCGAAAATCCGGCCAAACCGGTGTCGCCCGTATCGGTGAGACACTCCGGGATTTTAATTTGTAAACCGGATTGAGTTTTGACAAACCGTTTTCATATTACATCTCAAGATAATATTCTCTATTTTCTTTAATTTTTGGCACCGTTCGGAGCTAGTCACTTTTTGACCCTATTAAAATAATATTAAATTATTTGTTTTAACAATTCTTTTCCAATTACTTCTTCTCCAAGCCTCTTCTCTTCTCTGGATTACTCTTTTTCCAGCGACTTCCTCCCACCGACGTAGGCCCCCTCTTAACCGCTCTTCCCCCTAACTCTTTCATCTCTCTCTCTCTTAAATCTCTCACATTCTCTCTCTCTCTCTCTCTCTCTCTCTCTCTCTTCCCCTCCCTCACATAAAGGTTTGAAAGGGGTTGTCTGAAATTTACCCTTTATCTATTTTGGGGTTTTCGTAACCAGTTTGAGACATCTTGTTTTTACTTAGGGGAGAGGTTATGACATTATTTTGGCATCTAACCTGCAAGCTAGGTCTAGCACCTGGTCAAATTCCTATGGGTTATTGTCTATGATCTCTGTTTCTTTCTTTCTGGCTCCTCTTCTTATTCGTCTTCTCCATTGGAATATAATTCGAGTTTCTCTCCATCTCTCTCTTGCTCACCGTCGCCGGCGGCCAGATCTGCCGCCGGCGGGGCTCCTTAGCCGCGGGCCGGCCCGCGTAAGGGGCGCAGCAGCAGCAGGTTGCTGCTGCCGCTGCCTTTCTTTGTGGGTTCGGGTTACACCGAACCCACTAGCTGTTTCGGGTTAGGTTGGATATAAACCCAACCCAAAACCCGTTAACTTAAGTTAAACGGGTTTGGGTTGTGGATCTGGACCCGACCCGTTAAGAGCCAAACCCGCAGCCGAAACCCAATAAAGGTAAATTTACAGAAAACCCCCTGTGACATTTCAGTATTTGCATTTAAATATTATTAGTACATATTTAACCCCAATTTATGATTTTTAGCGTTCGGGCGATATCGGGAGCATCCGGACTCTGATTCGGGCGATTCTGGATCCGTTGCGATCGTGGGAAAGAGAGCTACCTCCTCATGACCAGTTTGTGAGTGTTTTTATTTTGTAAATTATTTTTTTTATATTGATTGAACTTGATTGCTTTATTTATATAAAACATGATACCGATAAAATAAACTGTAGATAATATTAAAACACTGTAATCAACACCGTACTTAGAATATGTCTGATACCTAGTAGACGTAGAATGTGACACTGGATGCTTATTAGGTCATGTTCATGGACCACTGACACTCGGGCCACTAGTTCACCATATTATTGGACACTATTAATTAATGCAGTATATAACAATGAGATAACTATCAATCACGAGATAGGAATGTTGGACACCGTTATTTCATGCACTGGTATCATCACTATACGGGAACTGTAGGTCAATGGACATGGTAGTGGTAGTATCTGAGACACTGACCATTGTGCATACATGTAGGAGTGATACACGTATATGTTACACGGAATCTTGCTCCACATAAATAATCCACTGATACACAGATATCCCACTGCATGGCGTACTGCATTTCGCATTATTATTCTCATCGTTACATGGATGCTCGACACACATTTCAGGTTCACATATCACTGTTACACATGCATGTATGGTTTCTGTACTCTTGTCATATGGATCACCGTTCATCTTACATATGTTATTGTTCCATGTTACTGTATTTGTGTTATATGATTAATGGATCCCCGTTCATGCTACATGTATTATTGTTCCATGTTACCGTATTCATGTTATATGATTGTTACCTGTTACTGATATGGATATTCTCGATACTGGACATGAGAGCTGTTGATATGCGATATGTGGGAATCCCACATCTATTGTTCCCGTGATATTGTTCCCGTTTCCCGTTATATTGTTCCCGTGATATTGTTTCTGTGTCCCGTTATATTGTTCCCGTTATATTGTTTTATGCAATCAACAGAGCTCTGGTCCAGTGATCATGTTACCCGTATCATGTACTGTTATTTGTTCTTGTTACATTGGATACTTGACATATCAGATCATAATGATAACTGGGGTATGGGGGAGACTTGACGGTTGATTAGATCTTATCGGGTGATGTACTGGATCCATATTGTTCTCCCACTGCAGGGGATGGTAGTGCTACCTACCGATTGTATTGCTCCATGAGCTATTGTTACTTGATTATTGTTCCCCTCTTAGCGGAGGGCTCTGGTCTTAGCAGCCAGGGGTTTGATAAAGGCCGTGATCCCGGGTATGCACGGGATACACCTACCCGATAAGAACTCCTCGACCATGGGTTTTCAATTAACATAATAAAACAGTATACACAATAGTGACGTCGGGAACACTTGTTATTGGTTACTCTCTCGTTTGGATAATGGTACCCGTAGGCCATGTCCGGATGGGTTCGACTGGAGTGCGGGCTCCAGTATGAACTGCCAGTGGTATGGGACACTGGAAGAGATTGATTAAAATATCAGGTGGTACTGATTGCTACTATTGTATAAATCACATGACATGCCTGGTATATGTATACTATCTTGTTATTGTTCATGCTACTGTATCCGATATCATGTTACCTGTATACTTGTTACTTTACCTGGCATATGTTATACTGTCTGTGATGGCATACGACGCATGTTCTGCATTGCATGGCATACGACGCATGTTCTGCATTGCATATATGATGCTTTCTGTAGAGCAGATATCACTACTGTATATACATCACACCGTATAGTGATTACACTGCATAGGCCCATCTGCCTGTACACGTTCATCACGTCGCCACTAGCATGTTCACTTCTATCACGTCACCACTAGATAACATTTTATATTATATAAACTGGATACGATTAGAGACATGACCTGATGATAACCGGTTAGGTAGTGATGGTATTAAAAGATGACCTGTTTATAGATTTCTACTGCTTACATGGTTATATACTCTGCTGCTTATATATACTTATGATATGATATCACTACCATAACATTATGTATTATATATTATTATCGTGCTTGTATTATTATTGTATCTATTACTGTCTCCTTCATTTTACCACTCACTAGGTCGCTTTCTGACGACCCTGGGTTTGCATGCCCAGATTTGGAGATTCGAGGTACCGTAGTATCAGCGAATGCCTTGGAGTGGCCTAGGAGATTCCTCATCGGCCCCATTCATAGGTATCCTTGTAATTTATTGCTGTTATCGTATTTATCACTGTTCTTCTTATCTGTTATGATCACTCACCCTTTTCTGCAGGTATTCTTGTACTTATTTCATGCTGGAACTCATGACTATATGGAGGTAATGTACTGTACTGAGGCTTAACGTACGCGTGAGCGTGTTTTCACCTCGCGTATGTACGTCGCCATAACGTCCCCGTACCTGCGGGATCGGGGCGTTACAGTCTGGTTCCTCTGGTTATGGGTTCTCGTTTGTTTCCACAGAGTCCTAGTACAGGAGAGAGTCTGTGAAATAGTTCTCGACTCCCTTAAACGGATGCCTTTCGGTAATCAACGTTCGTACATTTCCACTTCCGTCGATGTATTTCATAACTTGGTGGAGAGTGAAGGGAACGATGGAATTACGATGAATCAATGGTCGTCCAAGCAGCAAATTGTATGAGGTGTCAGCATCAATCACGTAGTACGTCACTTCTGACTTTAAGTCCCCAATTTGGCATTTGAGCTTGATCTTCTCCATTGGGCGGGTACCATTGACATTGAACCCATAAATGGTAGTCTGGGTGATGCTCAATTGGTGGGTAGGAACCCCTAAATATTGGATGACCCAGTGAGGCATAATACTCAACGCAGATCCTGGATCTACCTAAATGTGGCTTACTTCAGATGATCCAATGTACCCTGTGAAGTATAGGGGTCGATCATATTTCCCCTTAACCTGCATATCATCTGCTGTGAAGGTGATGCAGGGAGCATTTTGGGAGGCATGGAGGCAATCATCTACATCTTCCTCCCGTGGTCCAGCCGGTACCTAGGTCATGAAAATCTCAGCATTAGCTAGAGCCTCTCTTAAAGCTTCTCTGGTTGACTTTGATAGCCTCAGGAGCTCGTAAAGAGTGATTCGGGCCGGGATATTGACCAGTTGAGTCAGGACGTCAAAGCGGTAAGGTGTTGTGGATCCTTCCGCGTTGTCCTTTGAGAGAGCTTTAGAAAATCGAAGCTCTTTCTGCCTCTCCACGGGTTGTTTCGTGGAGGGCTTGGCTGACTCTGTAGCGGGTTTTAGGAGGGGTCGCCACCATTTCGTCATATTTTTTTCAAATATGACTGGCCCGAATGAGTTTCTGCCACAAGTTGATTGGGTTCCGCAGTAAGAACTATAGTTTTCTCTTCTGAATCAGTCAGTGAGGGAACATCGGTTTCTGCTTCTCGGGAAGAAACGCACACCACATTACAGGACGAAGCCTTCGCCTTGCCTTTGGACCTTCTGCTGGTAATAGTGGTCCATTGCTGGCCATCCACAAGGTCAGGATGGACCCATATAACTTCCCCCTGAGGTGTAGGAACAGGTACAAGACCCTTCTCTTGCTGATGGTGAGGGTCTATATTGATCATTCTTAGTTTCCCTTTTGGGATGGGACTACTTCAGAGGGTGTTGGAGGTTGTCTTCCAAACTAGAGGAATGATGTCATTTTGGCCGTCACTTTCTTTTGCTCTGGACGGAGTTTTAATACCTCTGCATCAATCAGAGCCTGAAGGATGTCTTTGAAGACATAACAGCTCTTGGTGGGGTGTCCCAGCATCCTATGATACAAGCAGTAATTGGGATTATCAGTTTTACCGACTTCTTCAGGATGTCTAGCTTCGGAAAGCTTCAATCTGTTGCTCTTGTTAAGTAATTTGAACAGCGAGTCAACATGTTCGTCCTTGAAGGAATACTGCTTACTGGCGCATAGCTGACTTGAAGAGCCTCTTCCCTTGACCGGTTGAGATTTGACAGGGGATTTGGCTTATGTCGCCAAGTTATCCTTCCTTTTTATTTAAAGGGACGAGTCTGGCGTACGCCTTGTCGACCTTTCGGGTTTGGGCTTATTTTCTTCTGCCCTAACCCTGGCGACAATTTCTTCAGCTTGTTCACCTTGCTGGACCAATTATTTTCAGGTGCGGCTTTCAGCAACTCCTCTTTGGGCGAGGAGCGAAGTTTGTAGATGGTGGTAGCATATTTCTACCAGGGTGACCTGGGTCATACTGCTAGGACATCGGAGTGCTACATTCTGAAATCTTTCTACAAATGATTGACGGACTCCCCCATTCGATGCTTTGTAGCTAAAAGAGTAGGCATTGTGACCTCTGAGTCTTCTTCAAAAAGCGTGTCAGGAAGAGCTTCTCCAAATCACCCCAATTTTTAATGGAGCCTTCTGGGAGCTTCATGAACCATTCAAAGGCGAGCCCTTTTAGGGTGCCGATGAACAAGTGTGCCAAGATGGCATCGTTATCTACCACGTTCCCCGTTTGAAACTTAAAGTAGTAGATATGTTGGTTCGGTGACCCTTTGCCGTCGAATGCTTTGAGGGTCGGAGCTTTGAACTTGGGAGGGTATGGAACAAGGTCCTACTCGGCCGGATATGGTCGGACCACTCCTGCTTCTTGGAGGCCTTTCCGATTAGTAAGGGCCTCAAGACGTTGCTCTAATTGATTCATTCTTTTAGAATGAGTCCCTCCATGGTCCTAGTTGTCTTTCCCCTTAGATGAGAATTTAGACGAGCCAGAAGTAGATTGCTCTTTCCCCTCGATATGTACAGAAGATGAGCTTTCTCCCTCTTTTCGTTTGCCTTTAGACTTTTTATAGGAGGCTTTGTCGGTTGACTTCCTCTTGTCTTCAAGCAATTGTGCCAGCATCTGCTTGAGGGTATCGATAGATTCTTGTTGAGCATGAATCATCTCGAATTGTTCCTTCTGGACCTGGGCTTGTTGCTCAAAACGCCTGGCTGCCTCCTCGAGAGTATTTGTCATGTATATAAAGGCCTTCTCTATGTAAGAGTTCGAAGCCTGCGACTCTGCAACAGCGGAATGCGAGTCATTTACTTCAATGCCTCGAGCCAGGGCACTATAATTGATCAGGGCAATTACTCTAGTCTGAGTGCGAGTATGCCGATACACTCCTTCTGGTTCTGTGTCAGACTCGTCGGAGCTGACCACTGGTTGCTTTCCCCTACTCCTGCTTGTCATATTTGCAGTGATTTCAGGATACTCAGTGTCAGAGAAAGTCCTCCTTCTATGGGAGCAATTTCTTTTAGCTGATCGCGGAGCTAGAGTCAACTGTCTGAATCTAGACTGTTGGCTTGCACGTGAACTGTAACGGCACTCAGAGAGCATTGTGATAAGTCGTTTATAGAAACACGATGGAGTGATCAGACTAGCACTTCTCTTCCTTGTCAAATAATCCCTTAGATCCGTGAGAGGGGGATCGAAGAGATTAGCCTCGGATTGTTGAGGGCTTTTCAACTTGTGAGAGTTCTCCTTGCTTCGCAAAGCTAAGACGCAAGGTTCTAAGACGTGGAGCTTATGAACGCAGCTCTTGCGTTGCGGCTCTGAAACGCGAGTCTGGCGTCTCTGCTGAGAAGAGACGCGGCTCTCGCGTTGCCGATTGTCGCATCTGGTAGAGATGCTTGAGAAACACAGGGCTGCTAGGTCCCGCGTACAGAAGCGCGGGTCTCGTGTCTTTGATAAAAAGCACGGACTTCGCGTTGCTGCTTGTGGCGTTTGGGAAGCGGTGCTTCAGAAACGAGAGCTTGGTGAATCTCACGTTTAGGTTGCCAAACGCAGACTTCACGTGTCTGACATGGTTCAGAAGAGACGCGGCTCTGAACCTCGCGTCCTACCTCTGTTGGACAAACAGTTGTTCCAACTTGTAGTTGACGCGCGCGCCGCCTCTATCGCCGCTCCGCATTCCGGTTACGTCGTGTGGGTTGAAGAGAACCCCCGGTAACCTGGCGCTGAGGAAGGGGATGAACTGGCTGAACATCAGGAACGTTAACCACGTGGGTCTCCTGGGAGACGTTGATGCGGGCGTTACGCATGATGCGATTAGCCACGGCATCCTTCTCACCAGTCGCGTTTGAGAGGATCTCAGAGCAGGCTTGAGAGCAAATACCCGAAGAGACTTTGCGGTAGACCCGCGCCTTAGGGCTCTTGGAGCCGGAAGAGAGGAACTCTTCATACTTCGCCTGGTCGAACTCCACGATAAGTGATTTGACCGTTTTTCCATACAGGTGACGTCACCTTGCGTCACAACTTGCTCGTCAGTGAAATCACCTAGAGGGGGGTGAATAGGTGATAATGCTAATCTAGAGAACTTAATGCGGAATTTGAAAACTAATTGCAATTAACAAGAGTTGCACACTCAAACAAGCCAAGCAAATAATTATGAATGAATAATATGAATTGATGCAAGGCACAATATAGAGAGAGAGAGAGAGTAAGAGCCAAGGGATCAAGCGCAAACAACAAGATATGTTTCGAGTTCGAGCACCCAGCTCTACATCCCGCCTTCACCACCGTGAAGGATTTCTAGTCCACTAGCTTGTCCACAAAGGACTCCCACAAAGGGAACCTCCACCGAGGATTTGGGGCAATACAATCACAAGGAGTACCCAACTCCTCTCCTTACAAACACAACCTCCTCCTTGAGGCACAGCACCAAACCAACAAACAATCACCTCACAACTTGAGGGATAAGCACAAAGCTTACACAAGGATCACCTCACACCTTGAGGGATACAACCCAATAGCACAACCTCCTCAACACAATGAGGGAAAGGCACAAAGCCAAGCTAAGATAGGGTTTACAACTTGGTGATCAAAAGACCACAAACAATCTCTTTTCCCACACAAAGATCCTATAGAATAAGATAGTAGGTGTAGCTCAAGTGTGGAGAAAACCAAATGAATGGAAATCAAAAACTCAAAGAAAATCCTTGGGAAAAATTAGAAACCAAGATAAAGAAGATGAATCAAAACACTTTTCCTAAAAATCCTTTTCTTTGATTTTCCAAACCCTAGCAAAAAAACACCAAATAGATTGTTCAATTTAAAGCCCAAAAACTTCTTTTGATTGCTGTGAAAACACTGGAGAGTCAGGAAAAATTAGCAATAAAAATCTTAGAGAAAACCTCTTTCCAATGGGGTATTTATAGCCCCGAGAAAATTATAGCCGTTGGCAGCAAATTCTGTCAAAAATGAACTACCGGTCGACCGGTCGGTCGACCGGCCAACGGTCACTTTTTGACCGTAGGCAGCTACTGGTCGACCGGGCGGTCGACCGTCCCCAGAACCAGAGAGCAACGGCTCTCTGGCCGGTCGACCGCTCGGTCGACCGGGAGAAACCCGAGAGCAACCTGCTCTCAGTCGGTCGACCGTGCGGTCGACCGGCTTATGGGTAAGCCAGCGTGCACGTATCCGTGCACGTCGGTCGACCGCTACGGTCGACGGGCTACTTGGTCCGGTCGACCGTCCGGTCGACCGACCTAGCCTGGCAGCAGCAGTTCTGGTCAGAAAAACATGTAATTTTTAATCCTAAAAATTCCCATAAAATCTCTAAAATTACACAAAAATAGTTTTATCATTTTATTTTGAAATATAAACTTGTGATAAAAATTTCATCACAAATAACAAACATTTTGAAACATTTTTGTGTCTTATCATTTTTACCAAAAATCAAAAACTGTATTTTCTAAAACTTGGATTTTTGAATTGAAAATACATTTTGTCCAAAACTCATCCAAATACAAAAACATGGTATTAAACAACATTTAGGCATGATGTATATGGATATAATCCTATATACATGAAACATATATATATATATATCCATGTTTTTGACTTCAATTCCAAAATATGTTTTGTTAAAAATACCAAAACATAAAACACATGAATAAGTAAGTCAAAACTAAGTTTGTCTAAGAAGTTGAAGCATGCATGTATATAGAATGAATCTACTATACATAAAACCATTTAAACTTGTTTTGATATATCTATTCATGAAACCAAGATTGGTTAAACCAAAAACGGAAAAACCGAAAACCAATATTCAAAACATGAAAACGTGTGTGTTGTGAACTTGAGCATATCATACTATTCTAATCTTTACACATGGATCTAAAACTCAAACTAAACTAGGTACCGAGATTTTCTTGTAGAGCGTCGTCTTCAAGCCGACTTGATCCAAAACTTCGTGATCCACCGAGCTTGACTCCAATGAGTGCTATATATGATCTTGTCGCTCGGGCTCTTGAATCAATATGTGAAAGCTTCCAAACCATCTTTGATGAAGCTAATCACCTACTAACATCTTGATTAATGATCTGAAACTAAAATCACAAGATTATTAGTACACATAACTACATGAGTTAATCATCATCAAAACTAGAGTGGAAGGACTTTGGGCCAACAGTCAGTAGAGAAAGTAGTCCCCAGCGGAGTCGCCATCTCTTGCTTGGTGGGAGAAAATTTCTTGTAAAATTTCCTTGAATCAATGAAGAATTACAATGGATCAATACTCCTACTACAAGGGAGGGAAGATGTTCAGACTTGAATCTCCCCTTTATTTAGTGCTGGGTTCTTGATGTGAGGTAGAAAGTGAATCTTATTTTTCGTTGACCGGGTGAACGTCAGGACCTCTTGGGAATCCTCTCTTTAGATAGTAGACGGAGTAACACAGCTCTGTCCATCAGGAATCTCAAAGAGATTGTAGGCAAAGACAAACTTGTACGCAGCAAGTTGTTAGAAGAGTTGAACTCTCTCTTTCTTTTCAGTGGAGGTCTTGGTGCTTCTACAGCTCACAACCGAAATTCTTTACCAAGAATTATCCGATCGACCAACCCCTTCTCCATAGCAAACGAGGCTATTTATAGAGGTTTCAGGGGGTGAACGTGCCCCCTAAAAATGCTCCATAATGGGGGTTAACTCCCTCATTACGTGGGCAGTAATTGACCCAATAACGAGGGCAGTTATAACCGAGACGTGGGTTTTAAGCTTTACGCCTTATTGCTGAAGTGATGCTGAGACGCGAGTTTTGACCCTCGCGTCTTAGTGCTGCAGTGATGCTGAGACGCGGGTTTCGACCCTCGCATCTTGGTGCTGCAGTGATACTGAGACGCGGGTTTCAACCCTCGCGTCTTGGTGTTGCAGTGATGGCTATGATTAGCCCTGTGTCTGGAGTTTGGACTCTATTTTTTGATGACTTGTCTTTAGTGATTTTTAGACAGCCTACAAGGAGGCCCCCATTTCAGGTAATAAGATCACTCAAATCGGTTTTCGCCATTAAAAACTCGAAGAGTTATCTTAACTTTTAAGCTTCTTCTGAGTTGAACCGCCAACGTGAGGCTCACGCCGTGTGTGATTTTCAGATGTGACTCTTACATTGATAGGCAAGACGCGGATTTGACGACCTTCTCATTTTTCTTCAAAACAATATCACAATCGTTTTTATTTTTCAAAATTTCATTTTCCTTTAAAACAAGGTCAAGTTGGGATTTCAATGAGTCCTTTCATTTGAAATCTCAATCTTCTCTTGCAAAATCAAATCAAGTTTTGAACACAAATGCTTATTTTCTTTATTTAATTTAAAGTTTTTCTTTTCAAAACTTGATACTTTTCAAGTAACTTTTCGCATACAATAGATAGTTCTTCATTTAATGCATCTGCATCCATGTTATCATAAGAAGAACTAGAACTATCATCTAGTTGAGTATCCGAATGTACCTCAAGGAAGTCATTCCTTGGATCATGTAGCAAGCTTGGTCGGACTCATCTCCAATAGATTCCTCCTCCACATATTTCGTCGTTTGGGGCTTGGGAGAGGTCAAAGTGTTCCACACTGCAAAAGCGGAATCACAATGAGAAATAGTCATAAGATAATCTTTACTTAATGTTTTCTTTAATGCATCTAGGGCTTGTGCATTGGCTTCTATATGCTTGTTATTACCAAGATAAGATTTCTTGGTAGTAGCAAGATAAACATTCATACTTAAGGTTTTTAAATAGGCACTCATTCTAAGTTTCCATATATCGGTGTTGGAAGCATCAAACATGGGAGGGGGTCATGAAATCCATGAGTGTATAAACTATATGTGTGCAAATGCAAATCTAGATTAGCTAACCAAGATCTCACTCCTAAGTGGTTAAACCTAATATCATGAGTGTAGGCTCTGATACCAATTTAAAATATACCTAGGAGGCGGTGAATAGGTCTATGGCTAATCTAATGACAAATGATGTAGAATTAAAAACTAAATACAACACACTATGTGTAACATAAGTATAGCCGAATTCCCGGTGAAGGGCTCTGGACTAACTCCTCTTGATTTCTTTAAATAAGAGTTGAGGTGTTATATGAAGCTCTCTTGGTTCAACACAAGTATGGGCACGCACAAACAATACCAAGCATATATGTATGATATGAGTAATATGAAACAATGCAAGATATAAAAGAGAGAGTTTAGAGATAGTGGATTAATAGCAAACACCGAGATATGTTTCGAGGTTCAAGCCACTGCTCTACATTCCCGCCTTTACACAGAAGGATTTTCACTATACGTCCACACAAGACTTCCCACACAGGGAACATCCACTGAGGATTTGGTAAATACAAAATAGGAGTACACAACTCCTCTCTCCAACAAACAACATCTACACAAGAGGCTAGGCACAACAACAAACACCTCTACACTTAGAGGGATAAGGCACTAAGCCAAAACTCCACCACAATCACCTCTACACTTAGAGGGATACCAACAAACACAAAGACACAACCACCTCTTCACTTAGAGGGACAAGCACAAAGCAAAGGAAAGATTTACAACTCTTGGTGGTCTCAATAAATCACAAACCAATTTTTATCACAAAACAAAGATCCTATAGTTGGATAAATGTGATAACTCAAGTGTGAGAAAATAAGGAGTTTGAAAAACAAATCACAAAGAAAAATACTTGGGAAAACAACTAGAATAAGATAGAAATGAAGATCAAAACTAATATCCCAAATATTCTATTTTTCTTTGATTTTTCCAACCCTTAAGAACAAATAAAGAAAAATCTTTTTAACCCAAAAACTCTTTAAAAACTTATTGCTAAAACACTTGTAAAGATGAGAATTTTGCTCTTTAAATTCTTGATGAAATCAGCCAAAGAGATGGGTATTTATAACCCACTCCAAAAACAAGCCCTTGGCAATCTGGAAAAGCCAAAATTGCCTTTCCGGTCGACCGGCTGGTCGACCGGCCAACGGTCATTTTTCTGATCGTCGATCGTCCGGTCGACCGGGCCAAGCTATCGGTCGACCACCCGGTCGACCGGCCAGCACTCGAGAGTTGGGTGCTTTCAGTCAGTCGACCGCGTGGTCAAACAACCGAGTAGGCTGGCCATGTGCACGTTCTCGTGCATATCAGTTGACTGGTCCGGTCGACCGACTCCTAGTCCGGTCGACCGCCAGCAGAGTCTGGCTGATAATTCTCGGACTAAAAACTTAGGTTATTAATACCAATTAAATCCCATAAAATCACATAAATTTCACAAAAATAAGTTCTTGTAAGATCTTTGAATACCAAACATGTGTGATCAGAAATCAACACATATTACAAACTATTTGAACTATTTTTGAAATATAGAAATTAGGCTTTAAATTAAAATCGGTATTTTTCAAAAACTAAACTTTGAAAAGGAAATCTGATTTTTCCAAAACTTGTCTAAATACAAAAACATGATATTGAAACAAATTTGAAGTATATTGTATATGGATAGAATCTAATATACATATAAGATACATATCTATATTTTTGATATGAAATCCAAAAGTAAGTTTTGTTTAAATACAAAACTCCAAACTCATGAAATAGGCCATCAAAATAAGTTTTTCTAAATAGATGAAGTATAGATGTATATATATCAAATATAATATACATTAAATCATGTAAACTCGTTTTGCTTCTATCTATCCATGAAAATCATATATATGTAAACTGAAACCGGTTAAACCAAAACCAAACAAATTGAAACTTATATGTATGTGAACTTGAGCATATCAATACTATCTACCTTTACACAAGATCTAAACATAAACTAAACAAACCGAAGTCTTCTTGTCTCTAAGCTGACTCAATCCAAACGTGATCCAATGAGTTTGACTCCAACCGAGTGCTAGATGCAATCTTTACACGCGAGTACATGTGTTAGCTCTCAAAACTCCTTTGTTGAAGCTAATCACCTACTAAAATCTTGATCAAATATCTGAAACTAATTAAACATAAGATCATTAGTACTATGATTACATGAGTTAATCATCATCAAAACTAGAGCGATGGGCCTTTGGGCCAATAATTACTTGTCTTTCTTCTTTTCATTTACTTGGTGTTTCATTTATTTCTACCTCTTTGTTTTAGTGTGTTACTCTTTCTCTTTACTTCTTCTCTTTTGTTGTTTCTTTTACTATCATGTCTAATTAACTCTCTTATTGCATGGCTAACTAACTACTAACCCACTAATCTCTAACAACTTGATTGATAAACCTAAATGAGTCAATACTGTCCAATAAGTCTTGTGCAAACGAGAGCTATGATATCTTAAGATGATGTTCTAACTCTAACTTACACGCAAGTATTTGCTTTCTTATATTTCATGCTTAACGGGTTTTAGATGATCTATGGATTGTATACTTTACTTAGTTTTATAAGTTAGAGATTTTCCTTTTAACTTTGCTGATACCATTAATGCACTTATTTCTTCCCTTATTCTTACCTTCTATTGGATCTTGATAAGGGAATGTTCAAGTTTTGCCGTGTGAAGCTAAGTTAAAGGAAGGACTTTCATTCGGTCCTAACGTGAATAGTTCCTATGCATAAAGGTTATGCTTGCGTATGATCTATCGTCAGGCTACATCTTCAAGAAGTTAGGGATTAGTGAGAGCACTTAGTAGAAAGTCAGCCATGCGTTTTTACCATCTATAAAAATCACTTTTGCAAATCACCAAACCATTCTAAATAATTCTTGAAACCAACTTGTTTTCATTTTCAAATTCTTTATTTGAAATAAAGAACTTTCTCTTTTCTTGAACAAAAAAGCCGCGTCAAGCTTTCATCGCTCTCCCTCCTTGTGGATACGACCCGTATAGCCACTTTGCTAGTATGGAAGAATCGCAAAAGCAGTAACATCAACCCACATTCATTTACTTATTTTTGTACTTACTTTTTGCCGATCAACATGCTCAGTGTAATCGCATCACCTGTGAAAGTGGTGTAATAATCTTCTTAGTTTTTTTTGTTTTACTCGGGACGAGCAAAATATAAGTGTGAGAGTGTGATTAGTCTTTAAATATGCATATTTCAACCACATCTCCACATTTATTAAATATGAAATTCTGTTAATAACAACTTTCTTGTATGTTTCTAGGTCCATGACATGAAATGAAGAAGAAGCCTAAAATCCCATTTATTTGGTGATTTAAAGTCTACATATATAACCATTGATTTTGGAGGGTGGATCTGTCAAAACTGGGTGCCCATATCCAAAATCCATTAGGTACAGTCGAAAGGGGGACAAACCGAGAGCGCGTGGCAGAAGGCGTCGCGCGCGCGCGGCGCTAATACGGCCGCGGAAACGCGACCCTAGCCACGTTTTTGTGCATCGAGATTCGACAGGCGGCTCCATACACTCTCCCTGGTGCCCCATTCTGTCTATAAATACCCTGAGATTTTCAGAGCTCAAGAGAGGAGTTGGGAGGAGAGTTTTAGGATTATTTCTTTTCAATGTATGTAGTTTTTAGGGTAGTTTAGATTAGTTGTTCTTCTTTTTCCTCTTTTATATTTTTTATTTCTTATAGATCTTGTAATAAAGAAGAGAGTAGTACATAGGATGAAAGCAAGAGTTCTTGTAATGGAAGGTGACAATCTATAAAAGGTTCTCTTTTTATCTCTCTTTGTTTTCTTCTCTCTAACTCCTTTTACATACTTAGCTAATTTTCTCTCATGGCAACTAACTACTAACCACTAACTTGTTTACTCCTTACTTGATAATTCACATGAATCTAATAGCCTCTACTTGGTCTTACTCTCGCAAGAGCCATTGATGGCTCATGATGATGGATTCTAATACTCTAACATCTTAACTCTCTAACAAGCTAACATTACTTTATTCCATGCTCGCTCTTATTTAGTTTTGATGGTTTAAGTGTAGCTTGCACTTATTTGTTGAGTTTAGATGTAATGAGTTATCTTATGGGTCATGCTTTGAAATGCTCTTGAACCAAAGACTAGTGATGGTCAAGAATACATGTGAGGTAACAATCACTAAAAGTCAGCATGGTTAGTGAAGCCATTAGTAGTTAGTAGCCATGAGTTTTCTTTCCTTTTAATTTGTTTTCGAAATAATTTCAAAAATAAATGTATTCTTTTCTATGTTTCCCACTTCTTTATTTTCACCGTATCCTTCTCTTTCTATTCTTTGTTTTCTTTTCTTTTTATTCTTTAAAACATAAAAGAGCCGTTAATACACACGTGAATAGACCTATAGAGAAAGGAGAGTTTTAGAGTTTAAAGAGAATTTTAGTAGAAGATGCAAAAAAGAAAAAATGTGAAACTCTTGGAGAGGAAGTGAGAGAGAGAAAAAATTAAGGGTATTATCAAAGTCAATAAGCAAAGATAGAGTTTTCTCCATGACTCTTTAAGAGAAGTTGTCTGCTCGTCTGTCCTGTCCTCTTCTTCCCCTTCTTCCTGATAGAGAGAGAAAGAGTGTCGACCCTCTCCCCGCCCCCTTCCCCTCTCCCCTCTCCCCCCTCCACCTCCAGCAAATTCCTAGCACTTTTTGTCGTCATTGGCGTCACCTTCCTCATCGGTTTCCATCACCTGTGATATACTAGTGCACTTTTTATTTATGGGTGAAATTATAATTCAAAAATTATTTTACCGATGGATGTACACAGTAAAGTCTCAAGAAGTTAAAAGCAATGAGGAGGTGAATCCCGAAGCACTGCGACTTTCATACTTTTCTTCTCTTTCTTCCTCGCCAATGAAAGGCGTGTGTGGTTGCAAAGAAATAGGCGGAAGTAAGGAAACGAGAAAGTATAATTGTTCACTTCCCTATCTATCCAAACACCAGAAAAGAAAAATGAGAAAACCCTTTTTGCTTTTCTCTTTTCTCTTTTACACAATGATTTCCTCACTTTCAGGGTGCTACAGTTAATTTTGTGGTCATGTAAATCTCATTTGTAAT
Organism: Agave tequilana; assembly: GCA_038442645.1. Lineage (NCBI taxonomy): Eukaryota > Viridiplantae > Streptophyta > Magnoliopsida > Asparagales > Asparagaceae > Agave > Agave tequilana. The sequence goes on along the minus strand of JAVJIF010004814.1, from coordinate 225,401 downwards.
AAGTTGTAACTCAAAATAGTTAATTTTGTGATCATGCAAATCTTACTTGCATTCTGATTACAATCTAATTTTTATTTTAATATTATTTTGCAGTCAACTTTGTGGTCAACTTTTTCACTTTCAATTTCACTTTCACATTACCATCCAAACACCGTAAAAGACATCACATTTTTCAAATCATACTTCCTAATAATATCTAAATATCGAAAATCAATTCTCAAGTTCCAAAGAAACTATTACTACTTCTTCACTTTCACCTCTAATCAAACAATTCCGGGAAAAAAAAAATGAAACACAACGCCTCCCATCTTCTCTATATTATTGCCATCAGCCCCTTCCCTCTCTCTCCTGTCCGCCGCCCCCACTCCCACCCAAAAAAAAAAAAAAAAATCAATTACCTCAATATAAATAAATAAATATATATAGCAGATAAAATTTTGCAATTATCTCTCTCTCAACTCCCCCTTTTCTTCTCTCTCCTACTTGCATACATATTGGAGGTAAAAAGAAAAACAGGGATGAAACCCTAATTTTCGTTTCTTCCTCAAAGAGAAAGTTAGTGGAGAGAAAATAGAATAGGATAATCTCAATCTCAACTCATCCCAAATCTCCCCCCATCCATCCATTCATCGGATCTTAAAGCAAATCAAAGCAGAGCAATGGCTAACGGGAAGCCTGCGGATCCAGAGGAGGACGTGATCCGCTCGGGCGTCCGATCTGGCCTCAAGAGAGAGTTTGCCTTTGCCCTCAAGTCCCAGGCCGAGCTATCCCCCTCTCTTGGCCGTACTCGATCTGGGCAGCCCTCGCCCTCGCCCTCGCCCAGCCTCTCTTCTCATCGCGATCCCAAGAGATTGAAGAAATCCAATTCTTTCGTCTCCCCCGCTGTTGTTGTTGTCAGACCCTCTTCTAACCCTATTCCTCTTGTGGAAATCGATCATGTTTCTTCTAAAGTGGAACCACTATCACCGCCGGCGCCAAAACAGCAGGAGGAGGATTTTAAGCTGACTGAGGAAAAGCTTGTCATTGAGAATCCAATTGTTATTGACGGTGTTCATGAAGAATCTGAAGTGGACAGTGCCTCTGCATTCAGCGTTACAGCCCAATATCCTACCGGAACAACAGATCCTCCTCTTCCAGCTCCACCTGCCTCTGTTGATGGCAATGCTAAACCCATGGGCACTGATGAATCACTCGAGCTTGATGATGATGCTGCAGCAGAGATGGTCATCGATGCGCTCAAGGTTGAATCTGTCACCCTAGAGATTGAGTCTGTCCCTCTGACCCCAGTGCCAGAAAGCTGTGCAGTAGACAAGCCCAGCGTAGTAGTACTGGAAGAAGAACTAATAGCTGCGCCTCCTCCTTCTTCAGTTGATAATGCAGGGACTTCAGTGGAAACCCCAGTCAATATGGAAAACGGCGTGCCTGAGAAACGCACGAAGAGGTTTACAAGGTCGTCATTGAAGGTTCCACAGATTGAGCAGGAAGGGTCTGGAGCAGAGAACCCAGTAGTGATCAACTATCAAGACGGAACCAAGGATGCTTCTTGTCTTCCAGACAAACCTGCCAGGAGATTCACCAGGTCTCTGCTCAAGGCGACAGCAGAAGATACTGTGGTGGTAGGAGAGGTCTCTGCTACCAGCACTAGTGGCGGCTCTGTAGGATGCGATGAAACAAGAGGTGGAGCCAATGTAGATGATGGGTCTTCCAGTATCACACCCAGTAAGAAGATGGAGTTGAAGATGTCAAAGAAGATTGCTCTCAACAAACTCCCAAACAACGTAAGGGAATTGCTCGGGACAGGCTTGCTAGAAGGGTTGCCTGTCAAGTACATATTCTGTGTTGGCAGGGTATGAATGCTTAAAAGAGTACCGATGCTTTTTTCATCTGGGATACACATTCATGTCGTAGTTTGTTTTCAAATTGTGCCTATGTTTTTCATTTCGTTACCAACTTAATTTTGAGGTTTTGCTTATGGCATTGTTTTGCAGCCTAATGGGCTTGAAGGGGTAATAAAAGGCAATGGTATATTGTGTTCATGCTCTTCATGCAAGGGATCTAGAGTGAGTATTCTTTTCCAGACGCCCTTTAGTTTTATTCTGTGTTTCATAGGACCAAGTCCAGTAATTACTTTACTGAATTGTTGAGATATTGTAGGTTGTTTCAGCATTCAACTTTGAGGTGCATGCTGGAAGCACAAAGAAACATCCTTCGGATTATATTTTCTTGGAGAATGGAAAGAGCCTTCGTGATGTCATGCAAGCATGCGCCAGCGCTCCTCTAGACATGTTAGAATCCCTAATCCAGAATGCAATCGGGGTAGTGCCTCCAACCAAACTCTCTACCTGTCAGAGGTGTAAGGGTAAGGGTGTATGTATTTGTATTTTTTGGTGGAGTTGTTGCTTGCGGATAATTTTCTCTGTTCATATTTATATGCATCTATTTATGTGTAGGGTTATTTCACAATCCACGCACTGGGAAGTTTGCATTGTTATGTGACTCGTGCCTTGAACCAGCGCAGCACCAAACTACCCTGAGGAAATTTCAAGTGACTCCTAGCAGTGCCAAGTATGTCTTCTTTACATATAGTTATACTGACATGCATGGTTTTCCATATCTCGATTGCTTGGTTACATCTAATTGACAATGCTGGCTCCCACCTATCTTTCTTGTTTTTCTCTGACAAGCCTTAGTTCATTATATAGCCTATTTGTATCAACATTATGATTAGACAACTATGCCAGTTTTGCATTTTTACTGCATACAGAACATGCTAGATGATACTTGATGTAGTGATAGAAGCTGCCCAATCATATAATGTTGTGTTTTTTTTCAGAGAGAAATGAAATTTAACGAGAAATGAAATTTGACAAGAAATGTGAAAAGAAGATGAGCACAAAAATACCAGAGGGAGCCTTACCAGTGAATAAGTCAATGACTGAAATATTGTTGGTCATTTTATGTACTCAAACTTCTATAAAAGCAGTGTCAATGAATGAGAGAAATGGAGAAAATGAACCTTCATTGATGTGATCGGTGGATCAGCTAAGACTCTAGAAAGACTGTTGTGAAATCACAAACATATGCATACACATATTTACTTGTGTGCTGTGTAAAATCAAATACAACTTCTGAGATAAAATCAATGTATGTTTTGTCCCTGTGACATTAATATCTATTATGCTTGTTGATTCTAGAGTTAGTGATTCTGTCTACAAAATATAGAGTATTTCAGGTGGGAAAACAGTCAACAAGGATTTGCATGCCATTTTTTAAATTCATTAACATGTAGCAATGGAACATATGCGATGTGTTAGAGCTAGCAAACGTGCAAAAGTTGACAGAATCTCAGTGTTACTTTTATTTTTTTGCATTGTAAGGTTTGGTGAAATGAGAATTTATGAGGAGTTGGAGAGCTGTGCTGGTTATATAGAGTTTCATGCATTAGGAGATTGGGCTTTGGACAGACTATGATTTTGTATTTCGTTGCTGTAAGAAAAATACATGTAAAGTCTCCTATTTCAACAAAGGATATAAATGTTTAATTTTGTTGGGATTTTGTTGAACTGGTTTGGTTCTTCAGAGTCTTTATATACCCATTAAGGGGTACACAAATCTAGGGGCATTTTAATTTTAGCAACTCCTTTCCTTTCTATTTATGCTTATCCTGTCTCTTCCTGTTCTTTTTCGTCTTCATCTTTTATTCTTTTTCCTTCCTGGTTTTCTTTATCTGCAGGCTGATTGCCAGTACAGTATCCTTAGCTAATCCTTAGCTATATCAGAGCACTAGAAAGTTTTCTGACCATCATAAAAATTACCAAGGAACCGGCAAGTTTCAGTTATCCAAACCCTCTGGCAGTGACATCCACATTATATTCCTTGGAGGCCTTTAATACTCTTAGTTTTATTTCTTTTAGAAGTTTTTCATATCTGTTACTGAATTCTTGGAAACTCGGTGCTGATATATAAAAATCATGTTACCTTATTCTGTTATAGGCCACATATCGAATCTTTTTATAGGTCACAGTCTCTTCTCTTGCTAATATTTACCTTCACCCCTTTTTTTGGCCCTTAATCTTAGTTGAGAAACTCAATATAATTTTCGGGCAGGTTTGCACTTTGAAACACCCACCTAATATTTATATTTTATTTCCAATTACGAATTGTTGGGGTTACATAAAATTGAATTTGCATCAGAGTCTTCAGCCCTCCATCCTAAATTTTGTCTCCTTCCCTTTACTTAACAGCCAGCATTAATGTGATGATATGCAAGGCAAGGGCCTGTAGATTGTTGACATCGATCAATGGTAGAAAGAGCATGCTAGTGTGTGGATAACATATCTAAGCAGCCCTTGATGATTATGGCTTTGAGGTGAATTACATGCATAAAGGTAACTGACTTTACAGTGTCCAGAAGTTTCAGTTGATGCTTAGAAGAGGGAGAGTATGGACCATACATCCAAGTGATCATTGATAGTTGATACTGATATGTGGCCCCATTAATAAAATGCTTATAGAAAATGAACTTTTACAGAATGCCGAGTTTGGTGGTAGTTATGAAGCACATTTACTCAAAACGATTCCCATACTACCAGTCTTGAAACGCAAGACGAAGCTGATACCAATGTTCTAAAAAATATTTTAATTGGATGCTTAAAAGACCGCTTAATCATTTTCTGAGCAAAACACGTACGAAATGGGAAAATTGCCCAGTCTAAGTAACATGCCTTTAAAATGCTTTGTCAGCGATTAATGTTTAATCGGGTCTAATTTAACACCCGTTTAGTTGGTGGGTGGGTTCAAATTTTGATGGGTTCGAATTTTGAACCCATTAGTCTAGTGTAATCCGAACTCGACCCAGTTGCGATATGCCTTGTTGTTGGGAAATTAGGGCTCGATAGCCCTAATTTTTCCTTCCTTCGTCATCGACCTCCCTTGAAGTTTCAACGACATCCTTTTACCTCATTCAACGTTGATTTCCCTCGATCTTCAACAAACTCCCTTGTATCCCCCGAAGCCTCGACGAACTCCCCCGATCTTTTTCGACGGCGACCTCCCCCGAGCGAGGAAGGGCGACCTCCCCTGAGCCTCGACGACCTCCCTTGCACACCCGAAGCCTTTACGACCTCCCCTGCGGCAATAGCAGAGGTCAGGCAGGAGGCTGTAGGAGTCCTGTACAACGAGGCCTCCCACCTCACTCTCACACTCTTCTCCACCTTAGCCCCATCGACGACTTCCTCCACTCTCGCACAAGAAGAGTGAAGCACTGAGAGCTTCACACATGTATAAATTTGCGCCAGTTCACTTCACATATGTATAAATTTGCACCTGTTCACACTTCACACATGTATAAATTTTTATTAGTTACATATGAAGTCTTTTACAATGTGTAGTTATTTTGCACATGCGTAGCACATGGCAAAATTCAGTTGTTTTTTTCCTTACCAAAATTCTGCAAAAAATACAAAATTTCAATTAGTGAAGTGATAACAGAATAAAAAATGCACAAAATCAAATTCAAAATATTCTATTATATCAAGTTTCAATTAATTTCACTTATTTTGTGCTATTATCCTTGTGTTTGATCTTTTGGGGATTTTATAACGTTCATATTTGCATGTTTTAAGTATTATAATATTATTATATATTAAGATATTAATAAAACGTGTAATCTGTTTAATCACCGTTTAAGTATTATGCGCTCCCACACCGCGCGCGTGTTGAATCTTTTTAGAACATTGGCTGATACACCAAAGATATGTCTTGAATCTTGATTGACAAGATATAAATGACCGGCTGATATGTGTTAGGGAATCAGTGGGGTTTCTTACAAAAATTTTGTGCTGGATACTCATGAGGTGGTTAGTATCTCTAAGCAATGCAGCCTGTTCTGTGAGTGTTCCTTTGTGGATTTCCACTTCACCTAGTTCTCGTGATCGATCCATCCATTCTTGTGTATCCAAACCCAAAATTTCCTTGCCCTCTCTCCTTGCACTCTTATCTAATAGATTAGTCCATCAAAATGTCGAGGCTTCTGCTAGGGCTTCTTTATTTCTATCTCCCTCTACTCTTTTATTTCTTTCCTCCACACACAGAATCCTTTTCGTTTTCTGCTGCCAAGTCATTCTGTCATTGGCAAAACTAACTGATCACATATTTCACCCCAGAAAGTCCTCTTTCCTCCTTAGCTTATAACGTTTCTAACCTTTGTGTTGTCTAAACCTATTTGATCCTCTTCACTAGCCATTCCTCTTAGAAATTGGTGGTTTGGGCTCTTTTGGCTACCTTCCATATCACTTTCTTGAATATTATGAAGTATTGCCTTATTTATAATAAACTTCTGCTTAAAATTAAGCTTGCATGAAATAGTTTATTTCTCCTGAATTGATATGTAGTTGGGAGTGTGTGTAGCATATGGAATGATTCATTCCCATATTTCTTTAATGTGTCTAAGATGAAATTTGATGCGTTATTGATGTGGGACGGAAGGGATTTTAGGGTTTAGGTGGGGATTTGGTGGATTTGGGAAGAACATGATTTTAGGAAGAAGAAAAATGGGGAACTGAATAAAATTTAAAGAAAAGATATGATCAGGGTTCGCAACCCGGATCTTGGCTTCACCGCCATTGACTCAATCCATGGGATTAGAATCAATACCGAAGCAAATAGGTTATCAATTCGTTCATAATCATAGTCTATTTACATAAACTCATACCAAGAGAACTTTCCCATCATATCTGATGTAGGACTAAACAACTAAAGAAAATAAAAACTACAATAAAAGCAAACAAAAAGAATACAATAAAAACAATTAAAAGCGATCCCATCAATTCTCCTCGGTTTGAAAAGCATTCATCTCCGGTGAATGCAGGGGCAAGCATGACCGGGTCGAACTAAACAATCTCTACGCATAACCTCAGTCAGGCCAAGGTGGTGGTCATGACAGTAATACTGGTGCATCATGTCGAGATCATGGTGGTAGAGGTGGAACTGGCCTTCGTGACAAATCTGCTGCAGTCAAAGGTAGCTTGAGTAAAACACATGTAGCATGTCTAGGCAAATTATCTCCGCTGAAAACTGGACCGATACCAGGATCCCATGGGATATCCAACTCGTCACTCATGAGAACAAACCTCTTCAGAACTCTAGGGGAGCTTGTACGTCAAGCGCGTGACTTCCTCACAATCTCATGGTGATTCGTAACAATCACCTCATTGATAACTGCAAATTTCTGAAACATACTATATGGATATGTAGAAAATTTATAGTTTTCACCGCAATTTGTTAATTGTCTAGTGATATCATATGCAACAAGCAAATGCAATGCAGTAGGCACTCTAGGTATAACTCCTAACGATGAAAAAAAGAGATATAGATGCCTAGGAAGACCATATCTAACCCCGCTAATGAAGGTATACTGGAGTCAGACACAAACTTCAAACAATCAGTAAAAAAAGCACTAAAACCACTTGTTAGATCAAGGCAAGAAACTATGATGACTCACCAGAAGGTTAATCAGTAGGAATCACCATTAAATCATAATCAGTACGAGAGAACTCAAATGGCCTACTAGATAGCAACGCCTCTGATGATCAATTTCATTCTCTATCAAAGGTGTGGCAAATGAATACCTAGATATCTGATTAGAGACACTAGACTCCACTAATTCAGGCACAACATCATTAGTATCATGAACATGGGCATCAATGTTACTGGTGTACCAGACTTTGACTATCACATTCACTATTTCACTAGTACGCTCATAGGAAGCATGGCCCTTATTAAGAATTGGTGTGTTAGATCTAACTGATATATCCTCAATTATACTAGCAGTCTCAGAAGGAACAAGGACATCCTCAATTAACCTTTGATTTATCAACATCTTTACTAGGTATAATACTAACATGTCGACTTTCGAAGGTGTAATGGTCAGTTTCTGACCCTCTTAAGATCATGCCATGTGTCCATCTACCATCAAATAGGCGCGCGACACGTGGCCACTTTCAGAACTTCCGTACAAGAGTCTTCGGTTAATTCAAACTCTAAGCGAATCAGGTAGTTAGAAGGAAGAGATAAATTTGGTTACGAGTATCTCTATTTCTAAGCCAAATGTTCATTCGAAGTTACAGGTTGGGAACAGATCAACCACATTACAACTAGACGCAAAGTACTAGATGAAGATGAACTCTCATCCAACCAATTCAAACCTGGATGTTCAGCTCTAACCGCCTCTGAGATAAGCGATTAAATATTTAAACAGAGTTGGACTCTACAGTTTTATCCAACAGGTACTACTTGTATAAATAGTGGATCCCTTCCAACGTGGAGGGAGACGATCAATTGAGTCCAAAAACCCTAGAAGGCCAAAGAATCACCATTGTAATTGCCATTATTATAGTAGAATATTTCTCTCCCTCTCCTTGATTTTTCCTTTTGGGGTTTTCACATAAATCTCTGAGTTTTTATTAGTTTTTCTGAGATTTGTTTGACTCGTCTTCATAATTTCGGTGCGTGGATAAATTTCATAGGAAATTACTCACAGCAGAGGGGCACTGATAATCATAGTATTCATATCCCTCATACTTTGAACACCGGGCCTTGGCAAAGACTAATATTTTGAAAGTCAAGTTTATCTTTAAAGCAACATTAAAAGCCTCTTCAACGGTGTCTAAATCATAGGAGCCAATGATCATAACACGTCTTATTTTGGACTTTAAACCCAAACAAATCTAGTTACAGTATGAGAACGGTACTCTCTCACATTACAATGAAGTATTAAATCCTCAAATTTAGTTATGTAATCTTGAACTGATATTTCACTGTGGTGGAGGTTTGTGTAACTGGTCTAAGAGACGATTCCTATTATATTCGAAAAGGTACTTTTCTTTAAGCTTTTCTTTCATTTCTTCTCAAGACTCTTTGGCAACTCTACGTCTCATGCAATCTCTCTACCGAGATCCAATAAATATTAACTGACCCTACGAGTTTCCTCCTAGCAAATAAAATTCTAGTCGCATCTGGAAGCCTATATCAATCAAAGTAGCACTCTATATCGGCTAGCCAATCACTAAAAATACTAGAATCATAGTAACCCTCAACCATCAAATTTAAGATATTCTAGCTTAAATCTATGCGCTATTTTCTCTTTCCTAGTACGCCAAACATGGGCACACCTACTCTCATGGTCACCTCTAATGCAAGTCATATACTGATAATTTATGTGAAAATATGCACCAATTTAGACACAAATGCAATTCAAACAATCAAGCGGATGCAATGCAACTTCCTAAACTCAAATAAGCTAAATGCATGCGCTAAGTGAAAATAAAAAAAATGTTCTAAAAAGTTCAAGTTCTAAATGCCAAGAAAATGCAACTCCCAAAAATAATGAAAAGTGATAAGACGCAACCACTAGATAGAATCAAATAACAATTCAACTAACATATTATCGCAATTCAATAGTAGTTGCAAGTAATTTAACAACTAAAAATCCAGCTTAAGTTAGGATATCACTTGAGGGATGAAGTCGTTCACGCCCAGACACAAAATCTCTAAGAATCCTTAGAGAAATACCCACATCTAAGAGTTGAAAGTCACTCACAAAAATCTTGGACAACGGTAATCATGGTTCAAAGTCGGTCTCGGCTGTCGACTCGGCCGGCACCGAGACGGATCAGTCTCGGTGACTCAAATCGGTCTCGGACGATACGCACAAAACGTTACATAGAAAGCTCAAAAAATTATGAAAAAATCATGATAAATCGTAAAAAATGTAGACATCAAAATTCATGTATCACATGTTCAAAACAAATTTGGTTTGAGGGGGTAATTGGGGAAATATGAGATTTGAAAGTAAATTCAAAAATATAAAATATTTGAGGGGATAAATATAAAAAACCCAAAAATTAAAAAAAAAACAGAACAAAAGAAAAGGATAAAGGAGAGAAAGATCAGGTGAGATCACCCAATCTCTCCCTCCCTCTGGCTCTATCTCCTCTCTCGTCTCTCTCCTTCTCCCTTCTCTCTCTACTCTGTCCCTCCCTCTGGCTCTCTCTCCCTCTCCCTCGTCTCTCCCTCTCCCTCTTCCTTATCTCCCTCTCCCTCCCTCCCGTCTCCCCTCTCCTTCTCTCTCTATCTCGCGGCGGGGGCAGGCAGGAGTAGGCGGCGGGGGCGGGGGAGAGATCGGGCAGAGCAGACAGCGACGCAGGCGACGACGGCAAGCGGGCAGGCGGTGAAGGCGGGGAAGCCCTAGATTTTAGGTAAGTTTGGATTTTTTTTAATCGAATCGGCCTTGACTCGGAGCTGACTCGGCTGAGTTAGTCCGAATCGTATCTGACTCGGCCAATTCGGCCGAGTCAACTCCGAGTCAAGACCAATTTGATCGTTTCTGGGTGGATCCTTCGAATCGGGTCTCTGACTCATCTCGGCGGATGCCGAGATGGATCCGATTCGGCTGAGTTGTATCTGACTTGGCCGAGTCTTCGAACCCGCCGGTAATAGGAGTGGAAGATGGCTGCCTCGAGAATGGCGCAAATCGTGATCGAATCAGGCCAGAAACAAGCCGAACCAGACTACTGGTTTGCAGCTGAAATAATACCATCACCAAATAGAGACTTGTGGAGGTCAGATCTGCTGTCCAAATACTATGAAATCTTTCCAGTAGTTCCGAGACTCGGTTATGGGCTTCGAATAGAGCTCAAAACGGACTCCATACGCGTCTGAAACAAGCTCTGGAAGTTTGCTGTACTGCACTGTTGACTGAGTTGACTCAGTTTTGACTCGGCGGCTGAATCTGCTCGTTGAGTGTCTGAGTCGGATCGGTTGGGTCGAGTTGACTCAGTCGGTTCACTGAGTTGGGCCGAGTCGGTTCGGATCGAAGCGGTCAAGTTCGGGTCAGTTTGGTGGATCCGACCCGATCTGACCTAACAACTTAAGTTGTGGGTTTCGATTTGCTAAATCCTTATCGGGTTTAATGAGGACAGGTTGTTATTTCAAACTCACAACCTGATGACCCCTTCTCCTTTGATCTCCTAATAGGGTTTGGAGATTTGTGGCGGCGACGACGATGGAGGTTCGACAAGGGAAGGTGTAGGGGGGGAACTCCGGTGAGCACAGGGTGGCATCAATGTAGTGTTTGAGATGGCTAGGCAGCAATCTCAGTGGTGGCGATGGCGGACAGAGGCGGTGGAGGGTGCTGGGGTGATCTTGGTGGTCCAACGAGGCCGTCAGAAAATGGCGACGACGACGGCCCCAATTCCACCAATATTCCCACCATAGTTCCTAAAATCCCCTCCGTCTCACATTAATTATGTAGTTCTTACACAAATAAAAAAAATGATATTGTGCAATTTGCAATGCAATACGTGACACTCATTAGCCAGAAGGTTCCTTGAAAATTATGACCAAAATTTGCATCTGGCCTGTTCAATTTTGTTCCTTGGACATGGAAACCATGGTGAAGAGAGAGGCGTGGATGCTACCTAAAATTTCCACTCAACACCTTTTTTCAGTACTCAGATCTGCATTCAGTTCTTGGATGCCTCGGAATGCTCATTTGGATGCATTGCTGTGCGAAAAGGATGCTGGGTTGGTAATTTGCATTTCTTAAGGAAGGGTGGTCTTATGATGTTTATATAAGTTGCGTCATGTTTGTAGTTTTATTGAAGAAATTTCTATTTCATACCCTCACATATAAATGGCTGCTTCAGGTTGTCCAGCAAAGCTTTGGCAGGGGATGCTTCAGATGGCCCGTCTAAGAAGATATCCTCGCAGAAGAAGAGTATCTTATCAACCAAAGCCTTGGGGAGGGATGCTCTCGATAGCTCATCAAAGAACACTTCTTCTCAGAAGAAAGCAGTGGGGAGGTTAACTAGAAAGTTGGTACCTTCAATCGTATTTTTGGTTCATAGCCTGCTACCGTCTTGCTGCTATTTTGTGCTTGCAGCTAATTAGTTGTATTGTCATCTTGTAAGGGATCTGGGGCTGCACAAATTGGTCTTTATGGATGATATTTTACCTGAGGGAACTGAAGTAGGGTACTATGTTCGTGGAAAGGTATCAATTAAATGGTTTCTGCTCCCGTTGGCATTTTATGGATGATATATTTTGTATGTTTGTTTCTACTTTTTTTTTGTCTGAGAAAGTTGTTACTGTATATTCTCAGAGGTTACTTGAGGGTTACATAAAAGATTCTGGAATCTGCTGTCATTGCTGCAACAGTGTGGTAAGAAGCTTATTTGGTTCATGAATTCATGAAACTTTTCCTTCTAGGCACTATTGTTTCAATGCATTAATTTAATGCACAGGTGAGTCCTTCACAATTCGAAGCTCATGCTGGTCGGGCTGCACGACGGAAACCGTGAGTTAATGATTGAAAAGTTCATTGTGCTGGTTAACAGTTGCCATATTTTGACATCCTTTCTCAGCCGTTTCTTATATTGGATTTGCAGGTACAACAACATTTATACTTCCAACGGGGTGTCCCTTCATGAGCTATCTGTTTCCCTATCGAAAGGTCGAAAATTGTCAGCTAGTGAAAATGATGATCTTTGTAGCATTTGTGCAGATGGAGGAAACCTTCTGCTTTGTGATCTCTGTCCCAGGGCTTTCCACAAAGGTAATTTCTCAGCTTGCCAGGGAAAAAATTTACGTAACTTGTTGGAACTACGAAAAAGTTACAATAAGAGCTTGTTTTCTGAAAAGTTTTGTTTTGCATAAAGTGCTTGATGTATTATTTTGAATGAGGTGGTAACTGGCTATTGGATTTTAATAGCACAAAGATCCCTTTTTTTTTTTTAAAGTTCAGCACATTTTTTACCCTTGTCAAACTCTATTTAATATCTTACTAGCACACTTATGTTGTTCATAGAACATGATAAGTTTTGGTTTCAAATTCATTTGTTTTTGAATAACATCCAAGCATGCTTTGGACCAAATGAATCCATTTGCTAATCTATTGGTTTTTTAATCCTAAACTAGTGTTGTGTAGCCATGGTACACAGGAGGTGTGCTGGCTGTGAGGATGCATATAAACACAAACTAAAAAATAAAGCAGTACCCCCAGAAGTTTCGTCTACTTGTTATCTGGGGTAAAACAAACAATGGACATGCCTAAGATGTATGTGGTTAAATAGTTAATGCTTGATGGAAAGATGAAGATAGTTGAGGTTGATGATTGTAGTGGTCAGTTTCCAATCCTCTCGAGATCATGACACGTGTCCATCCAGCCTCAAACAAGCACGCGACACATGGCCGCTTCCAGAATCTCTGAGCGGGGGTCCCTGTTCCATTCAAACTACGAGCGGTCCAGATAGTTAGAAGGAAGAGATAAATTTGATTACGAGTATCTTTATCTCTAAGTCAAATTTTCACTCAAACTCGACAGTTACAGCTCGGGAACATATCAACCACATCAACAGCTGGACCCAAACTACCAAATAAAGATGAACACTTGCTCAATCAATTTAAATCAGGATGTTCGGCTCTAACCGCTTCTGAGATAAGCAGTTAAATATATAAACAGAATTGGACTCTGTAGCCTTATCCAACAGACACTACTTGTATAAATAGAAGATCCCTTTCAATGTGCAAAGGGGAATAGGGAATTGAGCCTAGAACCCCTAGCACTCTAGAGAAACGCTATTGTAATCGTCATTATTATAGTGAAATTCTCTCTTCCTCCGTGATTTTTTCCTTTCGGGTTTCCACATAAATCTCTGTGTTCGTGTTGGTTTTTCTGAGATTCACTTGACCCATCTCCATAATTTTGGTGCGTGGATAAATTCTATAGAAAATTAGCTATTGCATTTGGTACTTTTGTTGAGAGATGGAGGCTTGCGAAAGATGGAGGCTCGCCTACATTGACTGCTCGGAGTCAACCTACAATGGGACTTACCTGATGGCCACTTGAACGAGTCAATAATGTATACGGGTCTTTACGCTGACGGCTACCCCTCGGTGAGTCCCCCTAAAGATGGAGGCTCGCCCACATTGATTGCTCGGAGTCAGCCTATAATAAGACTTACCCTGATGGTCACCCGAGCGAGTCAACTGCCTACACGGGGTTTCACTCTGATGGTTACCCCTCGAGAAGTCTCCTAAAAGATGAAGGCTCGCTCACATTGACTACTCGGAGTCATCCTGCAATGTGACTTACTCTGATGGCCACCCGAGCTAGTCAACAGTCTATACGGGTCTTTACCCTGACGGCCACTCATCGGGAAGTCTCCTGAAAGATGGAGCCTCGCCCACATTGACTGCTCAGAGTTAGCGTATAATGGGATCCACCTTGATGACCACCCGAGCGATCCAACAACCTATCTCTGATCCTACCCTGATGGCTTCCACGACAACTTCGAAGATAGGGGTTTTCCCACTCAGGTAGGATTCACATGTATCATTGTAGAACGAATCCCACTCGGGAACTACATGCCAAATCAGTCCAAACACTTCGGAACAAAAACAGCTCCCCGAGCAGACACAACAAGTCAATCACAAGCACAAACAAGACAAAATCCAGATAATGCTTCCATTTAAATTCTCTTTTTTATTATAGAGTTTTTTCCATTAAATCCATCCACGTACAAGTATGGTTACATCTAACAAGAGTAATATAAGATCTGATACATGTATGTGTTCTTCCTGAGAGAAAAATTAGATACGCCCTCGATTGCGTCCCAACATCATCCAGGAGATGGCTCCTAAATAAACAATCTGCCACGGCCAGAAGGGCAAAGGTGCCGATAACTCTCAGGAAGACACCAGTAAGGGAGATCACACCGCGAACTGCAGACTCAAGCCTGCAAGGCGATGAGAATATCGATGCCAAGACTGTGACTCTGAAGATGAACTCAGGAGAGGCGACAGGAAAGGCAGCGACATCGAATAGGAGTGCAGACGGCCAGTCCTAGGGATCGCACCGTCATCAAGTACGCTTATGCTCCCTGCTCCATGATCACTGCAAGGAAGCAAAGGGGTGTCAAGCCCCAGCCCCTGCCCGGCCTAAGCCAGGTGTGCAGACTAAGCAAAGCCAGAACATTCCCTGTCCTTCCTAGTAGTTCGGCCTCGTCACGAAAATCGAAGCTTCTTGACGAGCCCATTGCGAAAACCGAAGCTCCTCGATAAACGAACTCTTGAACGTCAGGAACGCAACAACCATCGCCATTCTCTCCCTCTCGTTCCTCCACCGGACGAAGAAGAAATGAGACATCACCGCCCGTAGAACAATGCAAACTCTTAGAAATAAGAAATTTTCAAGAAGCAACTCAGATTTTCCCTGAAAAGTTTTGCCCTATTTATAGAGGGAAAAGAAGCTCAAGCATCAACCGTTCAGAATTCTAATCCCTAAGAAGATGAAGAGCCACTCGAATAGCAGTTTACACGTGTCGCGACGGTTCAAATCCAAATTGTCGTGTTGGATATGTCGCACCATCTTCGAACACTGCGACTCCTCAAAATGAGGCTGTTAATTGACCGACGTGACTGCGAATGGGACGCGTATTTAAGGCTCCGCTAGCCTGTAGAGCCACGCCATAGCTACAGGACAAAAACTAAGGCGATAATAATCGACCTACAGTTTCACTCTCTCTCAGAGTTCCCGGGAACCCATAACTCTCGAGAGAAAGCCCTCGACCTCCTCCAAAGAGAGAAGCAGAGGGAGCATCTGTAGTGGTCAGTTTCTGACCCTCTCGAGACCACGACACATGTACATCTGGCCTTAAAGTGCGCAACACGTGGCCGCTTCCAGAATCTCTGAGCACGGAGTCCCCGTTCAATTCAAACTACGAGCGGTCCAGGTAGTTAGAGGGAAGAGATAAATCTGGTTACAAGTATTTCTATTTCTAAGTCAAATCTTCACTCGAACTCGACAGTTACAGCTCGGGAACAGATCAGCCACATCAACAATTAGACGCAGAGTACCAGATAAAGATGAACACTCGCTCAACCAATTCAAATCTGGATGTTCCGCTCTAACCGCTTCTGAGATAAGCGGTTAAATGTTTAAACCACAGTTCAAAGACTCGGCCGAGTCGGAGACGAGTCGGCCGAGTCGTATCCGTCTCGGCCCGCTCCGAGACGAGTCCGAGTCACGAGTCGGTCGACTCAACTCAGAGGAGACCGCCTAGGCTGAGAATCGGAGTTGACTCGATTGACTCGGCATTATGATGAAAATTTTATGCTTCATCGCAATTCAATGTGAAAATAACTACATTAGCATATATTTATGAATATAGTTTGTGTAATTTACTATATTGTGCATGTATTTTGATATGCTTCTATCTACCGACGACGCGTGTATTTATACTTTCGCTTTATGTTTAGTGTGCTAGGTGATATATTTTGGACATGTGATACATGAATGTGGATGTTTACATTTTTAAGATTTGTCGTGATTTTTTCAGAATTTTTTAGCTTTCTATGTAGCGTTTTGCGCGTATCGCCCGATACCAATCCGAGTCGCCGAGACCGATCCGTCTCAGTGCCCGCCGAGTCGGCGGCCGAGACCGCGACTGTGAACCATGGTTTAAACAGAGCTGACTCTGTAGCTTTATCGAATAGACACTACTTGTATAAATAGAAGATCTCTTCCAACATGCAAGAGCACGGGGAATTGAGCCCAGAAACCCTAGCACTCCAGAGAAACGCCATTGTAATCGCTATTATTATAGTGGAATTCTCTCTCCCTCTGTGGTTTTTTACTTTTCGGGTTTTCACGTAAATCTCAATGTTAGTGTTGATTTTTCTAAGATTCACTTGACCCAACTCCATAATTTTGGTGCGTGGATAAATTCCATAGGAAATTACCCACTGCAATGATAAAAGTATATTTTCTGGTTAACTGGATGTTTTTGCAACTCCTCTTATCATGGGAACCCTATGTAGTACCTTGCATCCTTAATCTTCGCAAGGCTGTTTGATACAACATATTTGAGGGAAAGGTTGTTGTCAGACTATTAGAGCTGGCAGAAGCTGGGTTATTAAATTCGTTAACTCATGATTTTCGTTACGAATCGCGTGTTTCTAATCATGGTACATTTGCGATCTAGATCAGCAAAATTGGCAAATTTGAACATAAATGAATTATAAAGTGATGAAATGGAAAAAACTCAAGGTTGAAAAAAGGAAGCCTAAGTGTGGTGTACCTATATGTTATTGGAATATTTGATATTACATTGTATACATGGTGTTCCGTGGTTCAAAGTCTCGGTTTCGACCGCACTAAGATGGATCGGTCTCGACGACTCGGATGGGACTTGGACGATACGCGCAAAATGCTACATAGAATACTAAAAAAATCATGACAAATCTAAAAAAATGTAGACATCAAAATTCATGTATCACATATTCAAAACATATCACCTAGTACACAAAATATAAAGTGAAAACATAAATACAAGCGTCCTCGGTAGAAATATATCAAAATATATGCATAATATAGTAAATTACACAAAATAATACATAAGTACCTGCTAATATAGTCATTTCAATATTGAATTACGAGGAGGTATAAAATCATCATTATCATCATCCTCGCGATAAGTATAGAAATCAGGTATATAGTTTCTATAAGGATAATAATATGTTTGTAGGTGAGATCCTGTAGGCTGAGATGATTGGCTAAAGGATCCAACATCAGAGTAATATGGCGATAGGGGTTGTGCAATATCAGCTCCATGGTGATAATACCCAAAATCTCGATATTTAATGCTGCTAGTAGAATATTCACCAGTGATAGAATAATTAGTGCTAGAATGTTGGCCAGATGTCAAACCTAACCCCTGTAAATGGCCTTTAAGACTATAATGACCATGTGAGTAGTTATCATGTCTACTCGAATAATCATTGTTAGAACTGAAATCAACCAATCGATTCAAATGCCTACGCTATTGCGAAATCTCCACTCGGGTTCCATGATCTGTATCTTGTGTCATAATATTCTGAATCCCATGTCATAGCACCACCTCGTTGGCTTTCATCAACACCATGAGTCTCTTCATTATTACCTCCATCACCTCTATAACCGCCGTCATCATCATCACCACCGTCACCGCCATTACCGTTGTCATCATCACCGCTATCACCATCATCACCGCTATCACCATCGTCGTCACCATCACTGCCATCACCGCCACTTCGTCACTACGACGAATACCTTCATCCAACCAACTTAAGTCATATGGTGGTAATATCGGTTGTTCTCCCTCCCGAATTCACTCATCCAAAATATCATCATTGAAAATATTGTTCAGGTCAATTGGGTTGTAATAATCATCAGTGTCGCTTTTGCATGTCAAGTTTCTTACTCGCAATCGCATATTGTAATGCACAAATACTAGTTTATGTAACTTTTTCATTGCCAACCAGTTGCGCAATTTTGTATGAATCAGCGACCACGTGCTCCAATTTTTTCCACAACCCGATGAAGAACATGTTTGGCTTGAAACTTTGATGGAATTTTCTTCAGATTGGGAGCTTCTTCGCCATAATTAATCCACCAATCAGTTTGAAGAGATTGTTGCACTGCTCTTCTAGTCAGTGAGCTTTCAAATTCTCTAACTCCATTTACAAATAATTTTATCTGTGAGAATACACATCATAAGTGTTAATCTTTGCATAACATTATATCGATAAAATAAATAAATTATTATTACTTCATTAATAGCTTTTGCTTGTTTATTCAAACCCGGCTCCAATTTTTTAATGACCTCCTTTAGTCTATTTCTTACTTCTGGATGCGTAGAAAAGTTTTTTGAATATTGGAGTGCTGAATTTAAAAAATATGTTGCAATAATGTAAGCATATGATTGTTATGATATGGCAGTTTCAATTTTTAGTCAATAAATATGATTTCTAGGCAAATGAATTACCAGCAGCATGTAAGTGTCTATGCAATTGTTCCTCCCATTTTCTATTAATGATATTCCAGTACTTCTTTCAGTTCTTATTTGATGCCTTTATAGCCAATTTTGCTCTATCCATAGCTTCATATATAATAGATAATGTAGGTTTCTTGTCCCGGCCCACTATCTTCAAGACTCTAACAAGAGGATCCATAATGTTTTGGACCTCTCTTGCCTTCTTCTAAAACCGGTCAGTCAGAATGAGATTAGAAAGCTTATCTCTCACACTTCTTCTACTCCTTTCCTTATTGAATTCACGCCATTAGGTAGTCGTACACATTCTTTTCAAATCTTGTTTATAGCGAATAAGGCTTTCAATAGAAATAAACTCGGTGGCAAATCGTATTATACCTTGTCTCAACAAATCTCTGACTATCTCTGGTAAATAGCTTCATTAAATTCACCACTTTGAGGCTATTGTAAATGAATGATGTGATCATCTTAGTATTATCTAATGTCTCCTTGACTGATTCACAAAGTCAATATCTTCAAGCATCAAATCAATGCATTGTGCTGCACAGGGAGATCAAAACAAATATTTTCTTCTCTATCAACAAGTGACCCGCTGCTTTGAAACTTGCCTCATTGTCTGTTACAACCTGCATGCTATTTTCTTCACTAACTTCATCAACAACTTTATCCATTAGCGAGAATATATAATTAGCAGTCTTCGAGATATTAGTAGTATCAACAGAAGTATGATAGATCATGCTTCCATCACAATAAATCATGAAATTAATAATAGGCTTTCTATTGCGAAAACTCCAGCCATCACATATGATCGTGCAACCATACTGTGACCATTTTGTTTTTATTGAAGCAATATATACTTCAATTTCTTTCATTTCCTCTAAATAAAGATTGTCAAACTGGTAACTTGTAGGGCCTTTTACACTTAGGCATGCCTCCGCAATAGTATTAATCATGGCTTGGTAGTAAGGACCACTATCAGCTGCATTGAATGGTATTGCATTGTAGTGAAAGAATTTCGGTATGAATTTTTCAACCTTTTTAATATCTTCAGTTAAGAACATGCTTTTGATTTATTTCTGTTTAGTTGGAAACATGTAAGGATCAATACCACGAGTTGGAATTTCAGCTTATCTCGTAGTAATACTCCGACGCAATCCACGGTTAATCCCTGATTCTGAAGGCTGCGAACTAATACCACCAATATCTCTTGTATGACCTTCTGCCGATCTCCAAGCCATTTCATTTCTTTCTTTCATAGCTTATTTTAGTTGTCTTCTTTCAACTCCTTCTAAACCACCAACTTCTTCATTTTTATTATCATAATCTTCATCAGTCACATCGTAAAAATCTTCCTCATTTAAAGATTTCATAAGTCACTCTTTCTTAGATTTTATGGCCGCTCTTTCTTTGCTTCCTTCAGAAAGATGTCTCATTATTTGAGATACTTGTTTTGCTACTCACAAGCATCCTTCCACCTGACCAGGTACATGTGCTTGTTGCTTCAATCTAGTGATACCACCTTGGACTTGTTTCCCACAATAATTACACTTCACAAGTTTTCTACTTCTACCAACAGGGGTATCATGTTCCTATCCAATATCGCGTTGCTTTGGAGTCATACTGAAATTTAAAAAATTATCTTTTAAATTAAATTAAAACTAAAATTAACTAAATTAAAACTAAATTAAATTAAACTAGTTTATACTAGCTTAAGCTAAACTAACTTAATTACCTAACTTCAATAAAATTATTAAATTACCTAACTTAATTAAAATTATAAAATTATATTAAATTAAATTAATCTAAATTAAGTTAACTAAACTAAACTAATTTAAATTAAATTAAACTCAAATAATTGAGAACATAGAGACTGAGAAGAGAGGGAGGGAGAGGGACTGAGAACAGAGGGGAGAGAGAGGGACTGAGGGAGAGAGAACAGAGGGAGAGAGAGGGACTGAGGAGAGACGCAGAGGGAGAGAGAGGAACAGAGGGGGGAGAGAGAGAGGAACATAGGGGAGAGATGGACAGAGGGGGAGAGAGAAAGGAACAGAGGAGAGACGCTGAGGGAGAGATGAGACAGACAGAGATTGACGGAGAGTGAGGGAGAGAGAGACGGAGAGAGGGACAGAGAGAGATGGACGGAGAGAGGGTGAGAGAGATTGACGGAGAGAGACGTAGTGGGAGAGAGGGAGAGAGACGCAGAGGGAGAAAGAGGGAAATAGATTGACGGAGAGAGAGTGGAAGAGAGAGAGACGGAGATAGAGACAGAGAGGGAGAGGGACAGAGAGAGATCGACAGAGAGAGGGAGAGAGATCGTCAGAAAGACGCAGAGGGGGAGAGATCGACGGAGAGAGAGGGAGAGAGATCGACGGAGAGAGACACAAAGGGAGAGAGAGACAGAGATCGACGAGGTACCTGCGAGGGCACGCCGGAGTGACGACGACAGTGGAGTGAGGGCGAACGTCGGAATTTTTTTTTGTTTCCTCGCTCGTGCTCCTCTCTCTCCTTTATATTCAATTACGGGTGCCAGTCGAACCAGAATCGGTTCCGACTCGGAGCCGACTCAAGTTTGACTCAGACCCGCCCTTTGACTTGGATCCCCCGAGTCGGCTCGGATCTGGCCGAGTCGGATACGACTCGGCTGAGTCTTCGTTCCTTGTGGTGTGCTTACGTGACACATACATGCAGTGATTTGAAAATTGTTTCGTGTTTCAAGCAAACATATTTCATTCTAACTAAGCGATCTGAAAAAATTCTACCTTCACCGTACTGCATTCTGCGGCTACTAACATTTTTTGTCTCTGTTTCCGTAGCGTACAAAGCAATTTGCGTACCAATGTGATCCATATACCAGCATACCAAGTAACATTGGGCAGAAGTTGGAACACTGAACTCAGGGGCCACTCTTATGGGTGCTGCTGGTTTAATGGTGAAAGTCAAAGAAAATGTAGTTTTTTTACGCAAAATCTTATGAAATCTGCAAGATTAATGTTTGACTGGAGAGCAAAATCACTCAATATCTTAATTACAGATTTAAACTCTAACTTAGAAGGCTAGAACACCCATTTGTAGGTAGAGGCATGAACTAGCTCATCCGAGTAGAGTTATAATTTACTAGATTCAATGACATATACAACTTTTGAAATATCTGGGTTATGTCAAATGACTTGTGTGCTGTTTGGTTCCGTAAGCTAGTTCAGATGTTTTGCTACTCGAGCCTCTTGTCTTTATTAGCCGGCACAACTATTTGACTATATATTCGGATTTGTATCCGCGCTAAGCAGGCAATACTGGACTCCTGATGATCTGTCTTTTGGTATAGTTCTGTAAGTTCCTGACTTGTGATGCCTTGCTGTTCTGTGCCCGAATCAGTTCTCTGAGGAAAATTAGACCTGGAGACTGATGCTGATTGGATGAGACTCAATGTTAAAGCCTGATGATCCCACTTCTGGTCAGATCAAGGAGAAACCTACAAAGATTCTACTAGACTGAGGAACAAATCTGAAAAATATAAGATGATAGATTGCTGTAGAAAATTACATTCATATCCAAGGCATAGGTACAGCCAAAAGCCAAACTGAATACATTCACACAACACATACTTTTTCTACACAGCAAATTAAATGCTGTTCTGCACAGAAAATTAAATGCAGCTGTCTCCTCGGTTTCAGATTCTCCTTTGATTTCACAAGGCCTGAAAGAAGGTATACTGCAAGATATTTTGCTATCTGAAAGTTCTACTTGCATTTTATCTTGAATTCTTTTAACTTGCTTATACAAAGTAAGCACAACTAGCTACATTTTAAACAATTGTAGAAGACATTTTAAAATGACCCCTTGTTCTGATAGTGAAGCGATAGGATCTAGGTATCTTGTCCAATATGAACACTTGGGCAAGATATATTCACCAATACATTTACTAGTTTCCCTTGTGTTCTCATCAGTAGAGAACAGAGGTTGCCCTTGAATCACCACTTGATCCTTTCTTGATATGAATCCAGCACAGTGAAAATTTAAGGGCATGCAGTTTTCATTTGAGAAATATATCCTAACAACTACTTCACTAGAATCATAAAGAGAGAGTGGGCATCTTATCAGGTTGGTTGAACATTTTTGACCTACAAATAAACAAGAAACTTAACCCATTTCAAGAAGTTTATTAAACAACGGGTAACCATGAATATGGATAAATAAACAGAAACTTGAAGAGGCGAACTTGCAAACGTGCAGATGACAATGAGTATAGCGGAATTGTTCTACTGAATGGTAGACTGAAGCAGCCAATCTGGCACATAAGGACATGGAGTACCTTCATATTTTATCAATTATTCTCTTCAAATGCATTGATGTATGTGCTTGGCAGCATGCAAACATTAAATGGATGGTGTTTTGTTGATTATGCTATTACATGGATTGTAGTGGTACCACCTTTCGTATAGGCATTATCAGCTAATATCTGTTTGATACTTCCACTATGTATTTTTATTTGTTTGAATTGATGCAGTTGTTTTCTTTTTTTCATTTATTTTTTGCTTATGTTGCATTGGCAATTGTTTTTTCACAGTAACTTTTGCTATGCATTGATCTGTTAGGTGCATCCACTTGGCGTATTTTTTCTTCTTGTATATGTGTGCCTGCTCATGCGTTATTTATAGTATTATACAGAATGTGTAGGGTTGTCAAGCATCCCAAAGGGTGATTGGTACTGTCGATATTGTCAAAATCTGCATCAAAGAGAAAAGTGTGTATCAACCAATGATAATGCAATTGCTGCTGGGAGGGTTGCTGGAGTTGATCCTATCGAGCAGATAATTAAGCGATGCATCCGGATTGTCACTACATCAACTGATATAGGTGGCTGTGCGTTGTGCAGGTTGATACTTTCACCTTACCTTCCGCTTCATGAAACTATTATGTTGCAATTTTTCAACAAACCTGGATGTTTTCGCACTGCCTTTGCTTTTGTGTCTGCTTCTGTGCTGTATCAGCTCACCTTATTTTATTTTTTTAATTCATTGAGGTTAAACTTTTGTATTTAGTTTGTGTTTTTAATATTGGATATATTTTTGACGTGGCTGCTGACACACAGACTTCTTCCTATGATCAAATTTTTTTTGCAGATGCCATGATTTCAGCAGATCAGGATTTGATGATCGCACTGTTTTGCTCTGTGACCAAGTATGTGTATTTTAGGACATATTTTTCTCAACAATTTGTGCTCATTTGGTGGCAACAATTTTTTCTTTTCCCTTGAGCTTGCATAAATTAGGTGCATTTTATTGTTTCTTTTTTGAGAATTCTCATCATATGTATTCTGTGTAGTGTGAGAAGGAGTATCATGTCGGGTGTTTGAAGGAGCATAACATGTGTGACTTGAAGGTGACAACATCTGACTTCTGCATCTTTGTTGTTAATGTTCTTTCCCTTTAGTGATTTTATGCCTCAACTGCCCATATTTTAAGTGCCCATATATACTGCTTCAACTGCCCCTTAGCCCCAAATATTCAATCGCTGAGTACAGTAATATTATCTGCCTGGAAAATAACGTGAAATCATGGTAAAGGACATGGCAGAGCCTGCCTTTTAACACCTTACTTCACGGTATAAATATAATATCTTATGTCCTTATCTTCTAATTCTACTACAGGAATTGCCTGAAGGAAAATGGTTCTGTTGCAATGACTGCAGTAGGATTCATGCTGTCTTGGAAGAGTTACTATGGGCGTCACAACCACTTCAAGATGTACATGCAGATATTATAAAGGAGAAGCATGGGGAAAAGGGTGTAAAGAAGGATGGTAACAATGACATAAGATGGAGGCTTCTTAGCGGCAAATCATCTCCTGCTGAAGCAAAATTACTGCTTTCTGAAGCCGTCACTATTTTCCATGTGAGTGTCAAGGGATTAGCTATAACTAATTAATATCTAACTACACTGCTGCCATAATTTTCCTATTTAAAATAAGTTTGGTCATTAGCTGATTGATTTTGCAATTTCGACAATTTTAAACTACACAGCAAATTATCATACACCAATTCCCTTAAAATTGTGGTAACAAAGTCAAAGAATTTTCCTCTTTGTAAAACTGATTCGTAATCAAAGATTTTATTTGGATATGCTTTATAAGGACTGAACGTTCGAACAAATTTACAGATATATTCATGTATGCTAACTTGTCATTTGACCATGTGACCCATGAACACCTTTTTCTAGTCCTTCACGTGGATAGTGATATTGAGGTCTGGTAAAACTCATGGTCTCTAGAGTCTAAAGGTTTAAGTTTAGTAGATGATTTTCATGCTTGATTTTTTTACTGCAGTTTACGGAAGTTTCTTGTATTTGAAATCAGGGATTATAGTCTGGTGTTGTGTCTAATATGGTGTTTCTTAGTGACAGTTCATTTGGTTTGCTAGTTGATGGGACAGTTACCCTAAAATGTGGAATTTAAGTTTCAAATGATCTAGTTTGGATAATTCAATCTATGATAGGATTAAATGGAGAGATTTCTATATAAACAAATTTCTGGTATGGTATGATAGCCCATCTTCAGTCAGCAGACCATATATGATCTGTGAAACTTTGACTTTTTGAGTTAATGAGTATTCACATCGTTCCAGTTATTGCTTCCTATTTTTTCTTTAATGGGATGGCATGCACTGAACCGTACTTTTTCCATCTCTTATTCTTATCTATCTTCTCTTTGTGTAATCGGAGAGGCTTTCTGGTTGTTGCATGACAGAAGCCTCTCCCAACAGAAAAGATCGCACAGGTTACGTGCCTACTAATTAATGTCATTTTGTTTTTCTTTCTGAAAGAAGTATCACTTTGAGTTTGAATTTGAAGTTTCATTTGCTTGTTCGAGCTTAGGGAGAATTGAAATTTCACAGCATGCTTGTACTGTATCATGCTGATACCTTGTTCACAAGGGACAAGGACATGACAAATTGAGGTACACCAAAATCATCGAGACACACTGGAAAAACAAGTCAAACTTTAATCTGTAGCATAGTATCTTTAATCAAAATTCACAGCAGTTGTTATCAATGGCGAAAAATTTGTGCTTCACACATTTGAAAGGAATAGACTGTCAGAGTTATTGGTGCAGGGACTGCCTGTCATGTGGTAGGTGGCACTATATACACATTCCTTTTTTCCCCCCCTTCTTTTAGCATTCTATAATACACTCATTAGTTGTGTAGTCTAGACTACAATCATTGTTTTAAATATCGGCCGATATACCAGTATATCGGCCGAGATACCGGTATTTTATTCAAAACGATACGATAAGTGTAAAAATTTACCGAATATCGTTTTGGACCGATATGGGCCGATATATCTCCACGTGGCCGATATATCGGCCGAGATCCGAGATGAAATATTTGATATATCGGCCGATATAGTTACTTATTTGGATTATTATTATTATTTTTTGTTTGAGAGATCGTTTATTTTATTCTATGTTCATTGTGGTATTTCAATGATATTTTTATATGATGTTTAGATGATAACATATTTCTTTTAATCATGTCTTACATGTATCGACTATTGATATATTAACCGATATTTAGTACCATATCGCGATATACCACCCGGTATTCGGTATTCGGTATATAATTTTGCCGACCGGTATATCGTTGATATCCGATATTTAAAACACTGACTACAATTTAAATCTTTTGGACTTCATACTTCAATTCAATTTGTTATTAGATGCCATTGAGCTACCAATATCAAGGAGATTCAGATGATGTGTTCCCAACACCACAACGCCAATTGAAATGTACATGGATATCTTTTTTTGCTGGAATCTTACTGGAAACTGTGCCTTTGAAATTGCTAGACCTTTGACTAGCATCGGGTAGGTGAACCTTTTTATAGGAGGGGATCTAGGATCTGTGTGTATTAGGGTCAGATCTTGATCTTCAACGAAGTGCCAATGTGATTTCTATAGATGGTGGTTCTTCTGCTCTTTGGTTTTCCTTGTATTCAACTGTGCCCTAACTTTTAAAACAGCCCTGCAATGGGTTGCATGGTCCTCTGTGGTTTTAGGAGGGTCAAGGTATCATATCCTGTGCGTCTATTGTCTCTTACTGCGTCCTATCAGGCCTGAACAGCGTCAAATAATTACTGTTCCCTAACTGGTTGGGGGGACTTGTTGATAATTGCTGCTTAAGAAGACATGTCCATACTTGTCATGGCTGGTCTCAACATTCAAAATACCGGAGAGCTTAATATGGGTTTGGATTTTAGCAGACGTAGTAGTTTTCTGCAGATGTCTGAGAGTCAATTTGAGGACCTAAGTGGACCTCGGCTTACTTTGAGGATTTCTGACAAGAGTTGAGAGATGTGTTTGTTAAACTTAGGAGACTTGGGGATAGACCCACTGGAAGATGTTGGGTGGATCAATTGTCAATTATGCCTATAAAATATACCTCCACAATAAGAGAGAGTCCCTACAGACCTCTTTGTTTGGTACACAAAAGGTGGTGCTCTCCAAACTTGGAAAACTATGAACCTTACACCCTCTCCATTTGTCATTCTCTGATCTTTATGGTGCCTATTTCTCTTATTTCCTTTTTCTATATTTGTATTTATATCTTTCATTTTACTTCATAAAATATCATGTCATTTACAGCTCTTTATCGAATAAAAACTCATGCATTTCAGCACCTTTCCAAAAAATAATTGTATTATTCAGTGCCGGAGTGAGGCAACATGTAGATTATTTCTTGCTAGAGTGACTGTTATGTTACCATCTAAGTGATCATCTTTATGTTAAATATTAAGTGAAGCATTATTCATTTTGCTCTTTTTTATTCTTTTTATTTCTTTATTTCTATATTTCTATACTTGGTATTTCAAAGTCATTCTTATCTATATTTTTTGTTATCTTACAGGAATCATTTGACCCAATAGTTGATGCTGTAACTGGTCGGGACCTCATCCCCTCCATGGTTTATGGGTGAGGAAATATCTTTATTATGTCTCAATACAGTTGGGGATTTGTTTTTATGGAGGTTGCAAGTCCATGCAGTTCATGTCATCTTGCTTCTGTGTTCCTTGTAGTTGAATTTTTTTTTCCTCCTCTGTTAATCCTGCAGAAGGGAAGTCAGAGATCTAGACTTTGGAGGAATGTTTTGTGTAGTATTAACTGTGAAGTAAGAGTTCTAGCTCATGTGAACTTTCACTTCATTATTAACTGGTATTATGTAACCGTGGGTTGTGTCTACCATTGCAGCTCGTCTGTTGTATCAACTGGGATTTTGCGTGTATTGGGATGTGAAGTTGCTGAACTTCCATTGGTCGCCACAAGTAGGGAAAGCCAAGGGCTGGTGAGCTTTTTACTTGCTTAAGTTCTTTAGGGTGCTTCTTTCTGTGCACTTGCTTTCACTGTGACCTCTATCCAATTCTGATCCCCTAGGAAGATGAAAGAGAATGCTTCATCCCTGAGACCTGGCTCTGGTTGCAAAGGGGTAGGAGTGTCTAACTTAATAGGTTTCATTATATAAATAGATTCTAATTTAACAGGTTTCTTTTTCTATAATCCCAGCTAGCTAGTATTCTAATTTCTTTCTTTTTAATAAAAAAATTCTAGTTTCATGAATTTTCTTTTTTGTTTTTTATTGTCACCCCCTCCACCCCTGAAGTGGATGCTTTAGAGCCAAACTTAATTTTTGTAGATTATTGTGAGCCCTTGGGCGCACTCATGATATGGCATTCTACATTATGAATAACCGTCACTAGTTTCAAGGTGCTGTACATTAGAAGTAGAAGTAACCTCAGTCGGAAATGTATATCTCTACAATTATTTACCACTTATAGAAATACATGTTATGCAATGAAGTTTGATGATTCATTCCGTTTACCTTGATCTACATATTTTAAGAACTCTATAGATAAAAAATTATGAATTTTGAAGATCATTTATCTATATTTTTAGTGGTGGCAAAATGAATGATTTTTTAACAATTGAAAATCATTTATTTTACAACCACTTGATACATGAGCAATTGAACCTCACAATGCATGAATTTTTGTTTATAAGCCTTTTAAATCATGTAAATCAAGATGGATGGAACAGATCGTTCAATATTTTTGTATATTATACACTTTTATAGGTCCCGTATAACTAGCTTAGTTATGTCTTAAAGCCTCTCCTAGGAGGATTTGGAATTGAATCCTACCTAGTGGAATTTGGTGATTCAACATCCAGTTTAAAAATTCACTTTGTTAAAGTTGATCTACATTGTTTAAAGTGTCTTAAGTCTTCTCATTCATCCATCAAGTATTCGCAAAATAGAAAGTTGAAAGTAGTGAGCTATTAAGTTTTACGAACTAGAATATTTCAAACATAATAAAAATTTATTTTGCAAGGGTTTTGAAGTGTTTTGATCATGATCCAAGCGTTGGGTTTCCAATTTGTATTTTTCAAACCATAAACCATAAATCAACAAAACCCTCTACCTTTAACTGTCTATTTTTTTGTCTATTTTTTAGTCACTTGATGCACATATAAGACATCAAAAAAACATTTGATTTTTTTTATTTTTGGGCATCTTAAATGATTCATATGTTGAATGGTTTATAGCCTGCTTGGTCTTGAGCTAGCTTTACTTGTGTTATGAACTAGAAAAATAGGATAGGTTTATGTTGAGGATGTCTTCAGGGCAGGACTATTTGCTAACTCTCACCTTCCGCGGGCATTTACAACCTCAAAAGATGCTGGCTGTACTCCATATCCTAAACTCATATCCTAAACTATACTCCACAACTGGAATTATACATGTAGCCGTTGTCTGCGATAAATATGTGGGGGGACTTATTTCTCCTTATTCTTCTGTAGGGCTATTTCCAATCTCTGTTTTTGTGCATAGAGAAATTGCTGGAATCTTTGAAGGTTAAGCACTTTGTGCTCCCTTCAGCTGATGAAGCCAAGTCCATCTGGACAAGAAAATTTGGTTTCAGTAACGTAGCGCCAGACCAGGTGAGCACTTACTTTTGCAGCCGGAGCAAGTTGTGGGTGTTGAGTTGCAGAATTGTAGTAATAAGATGTTTGATTTCTTCACATCTAAAAAGATTTCTTCACATCTAAAAAAGGAAATTTATTGTCCTGCAGCTTCGTGCGTACTCAAAGGGTGCCCGCCCGATGATCTTCCAGGGGACATCGATGCTATACAAGCCTGTTCCTCTTGCGCAGGCGTCCTCTCAAGAAAGTCAACCAAGCTGATGGGGAAGTGTTTCAGTTCTTTTTTATTACTAATGTCAGAGGAGCCACTATTTGGAGCACTTTTCATTTCAGATGTATGTACAAGGATCGGCTGCATTGTACAGGGAAAAGAAAATACACTGTGGAAGGAAGCAGTTTTTGGGCTCTAGCAGTTTTTTTCTGTTGAAAAAGGGGAAAGAGTGATTTTTGCCTATTAATCAAGCTCAGAGCAGATAGAATAGGAATTTAGATCGAGCTGTTTTGACATCAAATTTTGAGCAAAGTTGATGCTTTTTGTTTTGCAATCATTGATATGTTTGTTTCCTTGTATCTTTTTGTGTTTCCTTCTCTTAAGATGAAAATAGAGTTTGTATTAACTTTTGTTTGTTATTTTTCATGATGTGTCTGATAATATGCATATGCAGATCCAATAGATCTTGTGTAGTGGCTGAAATGGTGTTTATGTATCTATTTATTTGTGCCTGGTTGAATTTTATCAAGAAGAAAATTAGGAGGCATGTGCAGTATTTTCTGTTTCTGGTACTTTGTGCACAGACCAGGATCTCAGTCGCTGAAATGGCAAGTGCATGCATTCTTTACTTTTTCTGACTTTACGGCATGATACGGCAGAATGAAGTTTTATAGTAACTCACAGATTATTGCCATAATTGAGTTCTAGCTGGCCTTCACTTATTCTGCATTTTCTTTTTTTAGCTGTCTAGCATACAATATGATGGCGCTGCCATTTGCTAGCAGAAAAGGGCAGTTAGCCCACCATTATATTGTGTTGTGGTGTAAGCTGTAAAGTCTAACATGACCCTTGTTTCTCCGGGGAACTGTCTGTCGTGCTCATCAGATCTCTCTAATTTGTACTCTGCAAGGTTATTTGTTGTGGGTGTAATATGAGCTCAGGGCATTGAAACTTTAGAAGGCATTGCCCTGTCTTTTTCATCCTTCAAATCTTAGATCAACATTAGCAAATTAACAGCAAACCAATAAATAAATACAATAGGATGTTTAATGCATTTGCGGGACATGGTTGCCTTGTGCTAACCACTAGATCAAGTAGACTAGCAGACTACGGGGGAGGGCATGACTAGGTATATAGATTTCATGCACAGCGTGATACATGACAACAACAAAAACAAATGTTCAGTACACACCAACCATAGATTCTAATGTCGATCAGCAGATAGTAACATCATAAATAGAAATAAGTGTTATACCATAGATGGAAGTAAAGATTTATATCATTCATGTTAATGGACAACAAGATAACAAAGTACGTCTTGCATTGCAAAGAAAATGAGCAAAATTTTTCAGAAATTAAGATGGAGAGATATTAGTGCAGGCATGCTGATTCCAATCAATTGCCAAAGGACTGAAGTTGCCCACACACACACACACACACGCCCACGCGGGTAAAGTGTTCCTAGTAGTTCTCCTTAAATTACAATCTAAGGAGGAGGCTTAAAACTCCAACATCCCAAAACAAAATTTCACAATCCGACCCCCCCACACACACACACGGGTTAAGTGTTCCTAGTAGGTCTTCTTAGATTACAATCTGAGGAGGAGGCTTAAAACTCCAACATCTCAAAACAAAATTTCACAATCCGATCGCACATTATCAACTTCATATTTTAAGTTGTACGCATATAAAAAAATCAAGTGATTTCGAGTTCGTTTACTCTATTTTTTTTGAGTTCAAATATTAACGGTTTTTTAAAAGTAGAACAAAATGGAACGATTAGATCAATAACTAAATGAAATCTAAATCATTTGATTTTTTATATGTGTACATTTTAGAACATGAAGATGAAAATGTAAGATCGGATTGTAAAAAAGAAAATTGGAATGTTGGGGTTTTAAGCTTCCTCCTTAGATTGTAATCTAAGGAGACCTACTAGGAACACTGTACCCTATATACATATACCTCTATATATACACATATACATATATACATACACACGCGCGCGCGTGTAGACTTGTGTCCTAAAAAAATTTGGACTGATATCCTTACCATTTTATTGCCATGAGATTGACAGAGCTAATACTTAGAGATTTGCGTTAAAAATGGAGAGCAGCAAATATTATCTATCATTCCAAGATTTTTTTTTTTTTTTTTTGCTCTCCTCAACATTAAAAAAAGAAGCCGCCTCCAGCCGCTCCTCCCTCTTCTGCTCTCATCATTCTTTTTTTCTCCTCATGCCTCCTCCTCCTCTTATGCCTCCTCTGACGCCAGCTCGCAGCCACCGACTTCTCCTCATGCATTTTCCTTCTTCTTCATCTCTCTCTCTCTCTCTCTCGTCCCGATCCCCAAGCCCACTCCAAGATTCTTCCATTGAACGAAAACTATCTCTCCATTGAAGCTGAGAAGACCTTCCAGATCTCGTCATCTCGCCATTGAAGATGAGACTACTCCTATTCAGATCTCGCCATTGAAGTTGAGACAGCCTCCCAGACTCGCCATCTCGTCATTGAACCATCTCTCAGATCTCGCCTTCTCGCCATTGAAAACAACATCGATCTCGATTTGGGGGAAGACCAAAAAAGCGATGCTGTTTTCTGAAGCTGAAGAGCTCGGGGGCGGAGATCGATGCTGTTTCAGAAGCTGAGGAATTGAACAAGGAATCCCAGCTAATTTTTTTCTACCCGGCAGCGCGAAGAACTCCGATGGGGTTGACATGTTTGGTGTCTGGTTGCCTCTCGGCTAGTGTGTTGGAGATGTCTGAGGACTACACTTGTGTGATTGCCCTGAAAATTTTGAATTTGTGCAATGGGATCGTGCTGAAATTTTTGAATTTTCTCAAATGTAAAATATAGGGCGGGAGCTCGACATTGCGCTGAAATTTTCTCTCTCTCAAATGTAAAATACTTGATTACATTGTTGAGTTAACATGTGATCTTTCTAAGACATGTGAGTGTATTGTTAATACATATTTTGATAGTCAGTTGCCTTCAACAAAATTTATCAGGCAAGATGTAGTCCTTTCCTCGGATCATTGCTTTCAGGTGTAAGTTTAAAATGACAGGTTTCAAATTTAAGATGCATTCCTTTTCTCAGACCATTGCTTTCAATACTTGATCAATAGCTTTCAGGTTTAAAATGGCAGGTTTACAAATCATCCATTGCAACAGAAACAATTTTCAGTGAAACCATTGCATTCAAGCTTACATTAGTTATTGTCCTTGCAAAAGAGAGGGAAAAAAATTGAAACAAACAATACACAGTTAATTTTCATTGCTTTTCAACAAGCCTCTCCATTGAAACATAATGCTACAGAAATGATTCTCAGTAGTCTCCGTTGAAACATAATGCGTCAGAAATGCTACAGAAACAATAAACATAATGGCTACATAAACAAGCTACAGAAATGATTTTTTCACAACCCCTTCGTACAAAATAAAACATATAATTTTTTTCACAACCCCTCATACAAAATAAAACACCATGACCAGTTCACAACCCAAAAGATTTCTAACTAGATTTTTTTTAGGAAGAACATTCAGAATCTTCCAATTCTTCTTCCTCACTAATGTCTTCCAAGCTTGTGACTCCAATGGATCCCCCAGTTCCATCAACCTACAAATATAAATGTTTGTGAGTAAATAACAATATCCTCCAGTTGCCATTCTATTTAAGGAAGTCAATCATAACATAAAACATTGTCAAATTTAAAAATTACCTTTGCCTTGCAAGTTCGGATATTGTGACCCTTTTGTTTACATCTCTTGCACGTTGGAGACTTTTTACCTTCAGGCTCAGATGGAGATTTGTAGCGTTGTACTCTTTTTCTACCCTTGCAATTCAATTGCAGTGGATCCTTAACAGATTCACTAGAGCCTTGTAATAGAGGTACCCTTGTAATGGATCCCCACTCCAGCAAACGCTGTTCTAAACAAGAACTTTTTATAATATTTGTCTTTATTTCCATGATTTCAACTAAAGTTTTATCCATATGTTTCACAGCCAGCTCATATGTGCTTCCAGAACTTGACCCTTCAGAAGCAAGTTTAAATATTTTCCTGCATAAAACATTGAACCGTGAAGTTTTTGATGAAGAAGTTCTTGCAACTGTATTCTTTGCCATGCCAACTTCAACACAACCATCTTTTGCCTTTTTCGTCCATCGTTTTAGAATGCAAATAGAATGTATCTGGTCTATCTTAAGATGTATCAACACTTTTATCACATGAGCACATAACATGCCACAAAACTCAAACATTTTCCAATTACAACAGAAAGTGGCAAATGAATCAACTGTAGTGACAAAATATGAAGCTCACACAGTATTTGGCTTGTTGGGATCCTCAACATGTGTCAATTTATACAAATCATTTGCTTTCACTTCATCCAAGTCAAAAAAATTAGTCAACTTTAATTGTTCTAGGAAAATTTTAAATAAGTTCCTTGTATGGATGTCTATTGTTTGCTTCTCTATCGGATAGCAAGACCATGGAGACGGTCTTGTTTGTATTGAACGAAATATCTCTTCATCTTCTCTGTCATACCGACTTTCTAATATTTTTTCATATTGAGTAACAAAATTGTAGATTGACATATGACAATCTACCATATCTTTGAAGAGGGCATTCATATTTTCACTTCTTTGTGTTGTGGACATAAAGCCAAAAAAATTACTCTTAAAGTATGTCGGGATCCATTTTTCAAGAATCTTGTACATATATTGTAGATGAGAATTGTTCTTCAATTTAAAATTGTCAATCATCGAAGCCCACCTAGTTTCAAATTCTTCAACAGTGAGACTTTGATTAATGCAAGATTTGAGCTCTTTCGCGAATCCCTCTTTCATATCTTTCACATTGTACAATACACCCAAGTGATCTCTTGCTTTCTTCATGATGTGCTATTGTCAAAAATGGTGTGTAATGTTTGGAAAGACTATTTTTATTGCTTCCTTCATTGTCGGATCTTGATCAATTAGAATAGATATTGGATGAAGATCAAACATTGCCTCAAGTCAAGTTCAAAAAACCCAAATAAATGATTTCACCTTCTCATCCCTAATCAGAGCACACCCAAATAAAATTGATTGATGATTTACACCAATAATCGGGGTGAACAACATACTATACTTGTTTGTCATGTATGTTGTGTCGAATATAATAACATCACCAAAATGTTGATATGCAATTCTTGACTTCCCATCAACCCAAAAAAGATTTTTTACCGTGTTATTATCATCAACCTGAACAGCATAGAAAAATGAAGGGTTTTTTGCTTGAATTTGTTGAAAGTACTCGATGGTTGTAAACATATCAACACCAAGCAATTCCCTCCGTATGAATGGTAGTCCGATTATTCAAGTCCTTTCTTGTGAATGTTAACTTTTGCAATCCTCCATGTAAAGATGAAATAACATCCATAATAAGATATATTTTGTTCATGTAGTGTGTCAATCAATTCTTTTTCTTCATCTCCAATTTTCCTATAACATTGAAAAAAGCGTGCTTTAGAAGGGCTTGGTATCAACTCGTGGTTATGTTCCTTTTCAAATACCGATACAATCCACCTTTTCTCTTCTACCATCGAATGCGGATATGAGCCATACAACCAGTTCTAATGCTTTGTGCTTGTCTTTGAGGGGTTTTAACCTGTTGTGTGTTTTGATCATCCACATAACTTTTACTTTTAGGTTTGTAAATCCCTTCTTTTGAGCATGTAAACTTCTGACTGGTGATAAAATCCTTCACTGATTTGTAATGTGATCTCTTACGTTGCTGAAGCCAGTCCGACGAGCATAGTGATTATAATATGTTTTTGCTTTTTCTAAACACTTGAACTCTATACCTTCAAACGGTTCTTGAATTGTTATGTCTGAATCCTCATAGGGAACAAGACTACCTGCATCCTCATGAGTATCTACTATCAAGGAATTCCCAGTTTGCGAGATATCTCCAGAAATTTCCATATCCATGGAACATGAACCATCACCATTAATTCCACCATTAGAGATCTCCAAGATGTTTACTTCTTCCATCTAGTTAGCATTTAATTTAACAGTGCAGGACAAATCTGAAAGTGAAAGAAAAAAAAGTAAAAGAATTAGGAGCTTGGAGGAGAAAGCAGTGGAAATAAAATCATTAATCATGAAACATCTTTGTCAAAAAAAAAAAAAAAATCTCTTTCCATAGATTTGCAAATAAATTATAAAACATTACTTCTTAGTAACTGGTCCTTCTTTTTCCTAGGAAAAAATGGAAATCCAGCAAATGAAAATTGCAATTAAAAAGTACTTTTTATAGCACCATCCATTTTTTAAAGAAACTATTTTATCAGCTAGAAAAATTAAAATTTGATGAACAACATATGTTTGAACAAAAATCAAACTTGTTATTAAGATCAAACAAAGAGCTGGAAGAAATTGAGAGCTCTAAGATGAGAGCTCTAAGACAAACAAACTAATTGTTAGTCTCAATCGAAAAGAGATGGATTAAATTTAGGGCTTCACCTTCTCATTGACGTGGTTCTCGTGATCGGAGAGGATGTCAGGATTGTAAAGGTTCACGGCAAAGAGCTAACGATGGTGGTGGATCAAGGCGGTGGTTGTTCTACTAGAGAAGGATGCGTGGTAGATTGCGATGACAGATCACGGAGGAGAAGGATGTGGTTGCGGCGCTGGAGGAGGAAGAGGAAGCGGAAGCGTCAGAGGCATAGGAGGATGAGGCATCGTCAGTTGAGGAGGGAGAAAAATAGAGCTGAGAGATGAAGAGGGAGGCAGCCTGGAGGAGGCTTTTTTTAAATGTGGAGGAGAAAGAAAAAATACCTTAGAATGTGTACGCTGTCTAAAAATCACTAAAAGATAAGCCATTCAAAAACAGAGTCCCAAACTCCAGACGTAGGGCTAGTCTCAGCCGCACCAAGGCGCGTGGGTCGAAACCCGCGTCTCTGCCACACCAAGGCGCGAGGGTTGAAACCCGCGTCTCAGCAGCACCAAGGCGCGTGGTCGAAACCCGCGTCTCAGCAGCATCAAGGCGCGAGGGTCGAAACCCGCGTCTCAGTCGTACCAAGGCGCGTGGGTCGAAACCTGCGTCTCAGCCGCACCAAGGCGCGTGGGTCGAAACCCGCGTCTCAGCAGCTCCAAGGCGCGTGGGTTGACACCCGCGTCTCAGTTGTAACCGTCCCGGTTTCGGGGTCAATCACGGCCCACATAACGGGGAAAGTTAGCCCCCATTATGGAGTATTTTTAGGAGGCACGTACGCCCCTGAAACCCCTATAAATAGCCCCGTCGCTATGAAGAAGAGGGTCGAATTGAGAGGGGAATTGACAGTCAAATTGACAGTCAGATTTTCGGTGAGAGGATTTGTGGAAGAAAAGAGCTCTGAGAGAAAAGAGAGAGAGTTCAACTCTTCAGAGAACTTGCTGTGTTCAAGTTGCTCTTTGCCTATCTTATCTTTGAGAGTTTTGATAGACAGAGCTGAGTTACTCCATCTACCATCCGAAGAGGAGATCCCTGAAAGGTCTCGACGGTCACCTAGTCAACGGAGAACAAGATTCACTCTCCACCGCCATTTGAAGAACCCAGCCTTAAACAAAGGGAGAATTTAAGACTCAACATCCTCCCTCCCTTGTAATCGAAAGACTGAACTGTTGTAATTTTCTATCCAATCAAAAGAATTTTACAATCGAATCCTCCTTTTCCGACGCATACAAGAGATGACGACTCCGCTGGGGACTACATTTGTCACTGACGAACAAATCGTGGCGCAAGGTGACGTCCTCCATAAGGGAAAGATGGTCGAATCGCTCGTTGTCAAGTTCGACCAGGCAAAGTATGAAGAGTTTCTCTCTTCCGGCTCCAAGAGCCCAAGGACCCGCGTCTGTCGCAGGGTCTCGACTGGGAATGGCCCCGAAGTCCGATCTGAGGCTCTCTCGGGCGCTGCTGCTGCAAAGGGTGTCACAGCCAACTGTGCCAAGCAGGATACACGCGCCAACGTCTCTCAGGAGGCCCGCGTGGTCTCAGGCACAACTGCCGTTGCGACCAACCGCGCCATGCGGAACACACGCGTCAGCGTCTCTCAGGAGACCCGCGTGGTCAAAATCTCTGGTGTCCAGCCAGTCCACCCTCTCCCTCAGCACCAAGTCGTCGTTGGATTCTCTCCACCTCCACGACGCAACTGAAACGCTGAGCGTCGACAGAAGAGGCGTGCGCGTCAACTGCAAGTTGGAACTTCTAATTGTCCAACTGAGGCAGGACGCAAAGTTCAATCCGGCGCCTTGGCCGCGCCACATCCAGCACGCGAAGTCCGCGTTTGGCGGCCCAAATGCGAGACTCCCCAAATTAGGTCCTCTGAAGTCCAACTCATCAAACGCCAAGGCGAAGCCTGCGCGCCTCGTCAAGTGCAAGAGGCACGCGCCCTTAGGCGTGGGGCCCAGCAGCCCACTCACTCTCAAGAGTCCCTGCCCCGATGCACCAGGCAGCAACGCAATAGCCACGTCTCTTCTCAACAGAGACGCCAGGCACGCGTCCTAAAGCTGCGATGCGAGAACCGCGTCTCTGAATCCTGCGTCCAAGCTGTACAGCGCAAGGATGCCTCCCGCCCTCGAAGTTGCGAGGCTAATCTCTTCGATCCTCTTTCCATGGATCTAAGGGATTACTTGACAAAGAAAAGAAGTGCTAATCAAACCACTTCATCATGTTGCTGCCAACGGCTCATCTCCATGCTCTCTGAGTGCCGTTGCGGTTCAGGCGTGAACCAGCAGTTCTTAGTTAGACAGCTGACCCTGATTCCCCCAGCAGCCAAAAGAAGACGCTCTTACAGGCGGAGGATCTTCTCTGACACTGAGTATCCAGAGCTCACTACTAACATGGCGAGCAGGAGCAGGGAAAAATAACCTGTAGTCAGATCCGACGAGTCTGACTCTGAACCGGAAGGAGTGTACCGACACACTCGCACCTGGACCGGGGCCATTCCCCCGATCAACTACAATGCCCTAGCCCGGGGCATTGAGGTTAATGACTCACACCCTGCCATTGCAGAGTCGTAGGCCTCAAACTCTTCTATAGAGAAAGAGGCCTTCACATACATGACGAGCACTCCTAAGGAGACCGCTAAGCGCTTGGAGCTGCAAGCCCAGGCCCAGAAGGAACAACTCGAGATGATTCGTGCTCAGCAAGAATCTATCGACTCTCTCAAGCAGATGCTCGCACAGTTGCTCGAAGACAGGAGGAAATCTCCCCCTAGAAAGTCTAAGGGCAAACGAAAAGAGGGAGAAAGCTCATCTTCTGAACACTCCGAGAAGAAAGAGCAACCCACCTCTGGTTCGTCTAAATCCTCGTCGCAGGAAAAGAACGATCAAGACCAGGGAAAGGTTCATTCGAAAAGAATGAATCAGTTGGAGCAGCGCCTTGAAGCCCTTACCAATCGGAAAGGTCTCCAAGAAGCAGGAGTGGTCCGCCCATATCCAGCCGAATGGGACCTGGTTCCATACCCGCCCAAGTTCAAGGCTCCAACCCTCCAAGCATTTGATGGGAAAGGTTCACCGAACCAACACATCTACTATTTCAAGTCCCAAACTGGGAATGTGGTAGATAACGACGCCATCCTGGCGCGTCTATTCATCGGCACCCTAAAAGGGCTGGCCTTTGAATGGTTCATGAAGCTCCCAGAAGGTTCCATCAAGAACTGGGGTGATTTGGAGAAGCTTTTCTTAACACGCTTCTTTGAAGATGACTCGGAGGTCAACATGCCTACCCTTTTAGCCACCAAGCAACGAAAGGGAGAGTCCGTTAAGTCTTTCGTGGAAAGATTTCGGAACGTGGCACTCCGATGTACGAGTGGTATGACCCAGGTTACCCTGGTGGAAACATGCCGCTACAATCTCCAAACCTCACTCCTTGCGCAAATAGGAGTTGCTGAAAGCCGCACCTGGAAACAATTAGTCCAACAAGGTGAACATGCTGAGGAGATTGTCGCCCGCGTCAGAGCGGAAGAAAACAAACCCAGGCCTGAAAGGTCAATGAGGCGTGCGCCAGACACATCCCTCCAAGCCAAAAGGAAGGATAACTTGGCAGCAGAGACCAAGTCCACTGTCAAACCTCAACCGGTCAAGGGAAGTGGCTCTTCAAGCCAACCACGGGCCAACAAGTAGTATTCCTTTAAGGATGAACATGTCGACTCGCTCTTCAAATTACTCAACAAGAGCAATCGACTAAAGCTTCCTGAAGCTAGGCGCCCTGAGGAAGTCGGTAAAACCGACAATCCCAGCTACTGCATGTACCACAGGATGTTGGGACACCCTACCAAGAGCTGTTATGTCTTCAAGGACATCCTTCAGGCCCTGATTGACGCGGAGGTATTAAAACTCCGACCAGAGCAGAAGAAGGTGACGGCTAATATGACGTCAGTCCTCCAGTTTGGAAAGCAACCTCCAACACCCTCTGGAGTAGTCCCTATCCCAAGAGGAGAGCTGAGAATGGTCAACACAGACCCTCACCAGCAGCAAGAAAAGGGCTCGGTACCTGTTCCCACACCTCGGGGAGAAGTCATGTGGGTCCATCCCGACCTTATTGATGGCCAGCAATGGACTACTGTAACCAGCAGGAAGTCCAAAGGCAAAGCAAAGGCTTCATCCTGCAACGTGGTGTGTGCCTCTTCTCGAGAAGCGGAAACTGATATTCTCTCGCTAACCGACTCAGAAGAGGAGACAATAGTTCTGACCGCAGAACCCAGTCAGCTGGTGGCAGAAACCCATTCGGGGCAGCCATATTTGAAAAAGTATGGTGAAACGGCGGTAACTCCTCCAAGACCCGCTGCAGATCCAGCCAAGCCCTCCACGAAGCAACTCGGGGAGAAACAGAAAGAACTTCGGTTTTCTCGAGTTCTTTCGAAGGACGTAGCGGAAGGATCCACAACACCTTACCGCTTTGATGTCCTGGCTCAACTAGCCAACATCCCGGCGCGGATTACACTTTATGAGCTTCTTAGACTATCAAAGTCGACCAGAGAAGCTCTACAAGAAGCTCTGGCTAATGCTGAAGTCTTCATGACCCAGCTACCAAAGGAGGAAGACGTAGAGGATTGCCTCCACGCCTCCCAAAATATTTCCTGCATCACCTTCACGGCAGAAGACATGCAAGTCAAAGGGAAGCATGATCGACCCCTTTACTTCGCAGGGTATATTGGATCATCTGAGGTGAACCGCATTCAGGTGGATCCAGGGTCCGCGTTGAGCATCATGCCTCGCCGGGTCATGCAACATCTGGGCATTGCTACTCATCGTTTGAGCCCTACTCAGACGACCATTTATGGGTTCAATGCCAATAGTACCCGTCCAATGGGGAAGGTTAAGCTCAAATGCCAGATTGGAGACCTAAGGTCAGAGGTGACATGCTACGTATAGATGCTGACACCTCCTACAATCTACTGCTGGGAAGACCCTGGATTCATCGCAATTCTATCATTCCCTCTACTCTCCACAAAGTCATGAGATACATTGACGGGAGTGGAAAGGTGCGAACGCTGATTGCCGAGAGGCATCCGTTCAAGGGAGTGGAGAATTATTTCACAGATTCCCTCCTGTATCAGGAATCTTTGGAAACAGATGAAGTCTCGCAACCAGAGGAACCAGACTCTGGCAATGAAGCCGACACCGAGCTGGAGGAAGATGAGTGTGTGTGGGAGCTAGATCCACCTGTAACGGGCATTAATAAGCCCGATGTTGATAATACCTCCGCCGATGATGTAGGCGGTTGGTACATTAATGAAGAATTAGATTTAGCGTATTTTTCTGTGTTTGCTTCTGATTCAGTGCCGTCAGACACTAGTACCGACGTGGATGACGATCTCTGGTCGGCAATGGATGCTTTGACATTGTTGCATGTACCGGTAAAATCGTCCTTTGAAACACGTCGAAATGTCGGCGATGCGCAACAATCAATATTCATGGTTCCAGCGAGAAGGAAGGGCCAAAGACCAATTCTTTTCGGACGAATTGAATCCGAACCAATGAATCATGAAGAATCAGAAAGCGAGCAGGAATCCCCTCAGTTCGGTCATTATGAGCCAAAGGCACTCAGAATGATGAAAAACATGGGGTATGACCTAACCGGCAGACTCGGGTTGAACTTCGGCAAAGGAAGGAGAACGCTACTTCGATCCTTTGTGCCGAAAGGGAAAGCACCCGATTATTATCATCAGACTCGCAGGGGGTTGGGCTACGTATCAACTCCGGCTCCATCAGCCTCTGATACTCGAGAATCGTTAAGTCATGATTACTCTTCAGGCACGTCATTATGGGAGTCAGATGCTAGTGTCGGCAACATCTTCAAAGAACTTTCAGTGAACATGGTTTCAACAAGCCACCTGGAAGACGGAGATGAAGAAATGATCCAATCCGATACAGATCCTTGGATCAAACATTTAAATACTCTCTGGGA
Source organism: Agave tequilana (assembly GCA_038442645.1). Lineage (NCBI taxonomy): Eukaryota > Viridiplantae > Streptophyta > Magnoliopsida > Asparagales > Asparagaceae > Agave > Agave tequilana. Next base: position 182,920 of record JAVJIF010004814.1, on the reverse strand, counting down.
TACCCGCTTTGAACAGCGAGAGCCACCCACAGAAAACAAGATTGTTCAAATCAATCTGGGAGATGAGGCTAACCCTAAGCCTATCTTCATAAGCGACGGCCTGTCACCGTCAGAGAAAAAGGATCTAATATCTCTTGTTCAAGAGTATAAAGACGTCTTCGCCTGGAATTACGAAGACATGCCTGGACTTGATCCTCAAGTGGCTATGCACCGCCTCAACATCAATTCGGACGTAAAGCCTGTCAAACAACAACAGCGACGATTCCGCCCAGAGATAATGGAGGCGATTCAATCAGAAGTCAGAAAGCTTATAGATTCTGGCTTCATCAGGGAAGAACAACATCCGACTGGGTAGCCAACATCATCCCCGTTGCCAAGAAGAACGGAAAGATCCGAATCTGCATCGATTTTCGTGATCTGAACGAGGCCTATCCCAAAGACGAATTCCCACTGCCAATCACAGATGTCATGATTGACAATACATGTTGATTCGAACGAATGTCCTTCATGGACGGATTCTCAGGATATAATCAAATCAAGATGTATCCTGATGACGAAAATCACACCTCCTTCAGAACACCACTGGGGGTCTACTGCTATACCGTCATGCCCTTCGGACTGAAAAATGCGGGGGCAACATATCAAAGGGCTATGAACGCCATTTTCCAGCAGCAAATGCGCAAAATAGTGGAATGCTATGTTGATGATATTGCGGTAAAAAGTCGCGCTAAAGGTGATTATATCACTGATCTAAAAGTTGTCTTCGACATCATGCTGGCCCATCAGTTGAAGATGAACCCTACCAAATCCTTCCTGGGGGTGGCCAGCGGCAAGTTCCTAGGGTTTGTAGTGACTTCCACAGGAATCCATTTGGACCCGAAAAAGGTTCGCGCTATCCAGGAGATGCAATCTCCGAAAAATTTCAAGGAACTCAGGGGGTTGCAAGGACGATTGGCGTACATCTGCAGGTTCATCTCAAAACTCTCCGGAAGATGCCAACCCTTCGCTAAGTTAATGAAGAAGGGTGTCTCATTCATTTGGGATGGCGCTTGCCAACAAGCATTTGAGGAAATCAAGCAATACCTCACCCAACCACCAGTCCTTGCAGCTCCGATATCCGAAAAACCTTTCCTGGTATACGTCCGAGCAATGGATCATTCTTTGGGAGCTCTACTAGCTCAGAATGATGATCAAGGACGAGAAAAAGCGATCTACTATCTGAGTAGAACAATGATCGGAGCCAAACATCGGTATAATCCGATCGAGAAGGAATGTTTGGCATTAGTGTTCGCCATTCAGAAAATGCGACACTATCTGGTAGGCCAAACTATAAACGTCATATCCAAAGTCAACCCCCTGAGGTTATTTATGACTAAGCCTTCATCATTGAACGGCCGGCTGGCAAAATGGGCCATATTGTTATCCCAATATGAGATGCACTTTTTACCACAAAAGGTTATTAAGGGACAAGCGGTGGCGGATTTCCTAGCTGAGCACCTGGATCTGAGGGCAACCAAACTCTACGAGGATCTCCCGGATGAAGTGGCCGAAGTCTGTTTGACTCAGACATCGTTTGAAAGTCAAGTGTGGCAACTCTTCTTTGACGGTGCATCCAGAACAAGCCCAAAAGGACACCTAGTAGCAGGGGTAGGAGTAGTACTCGTCTCCCCACAGAATTATGTGATTCCCCGAGCCATTTCGCTTACCGAATCTTGCTCTAACAATGTAGCGGAGTACAACACTCTTTTGATTGGGATGCAGTTCGCCGATGAGATTGGCGTTAAAAATCTCGAGGCATACGGCGACTCTAAACTCATCGTCAGCCAAGTTCGCTGGGAGTACGAAGTCAGACATGAGGACCTAGTACCCTACTACAACGCAACTATCCACATGGCCGAGAGGTTCACAAACTTCTACATCGACCATGTACCGCGCAGGCAAAATGCGCATGCAGATGCACTCGCATCCCTCGCGGCCTCCTTAGCTCTTCCAGCTGGAGCAATGGAGAAGATATTCGTCTACAGCCACGACCTGTATTGCCCGAGAATTGCTCTCAAGGACTATCAGGAGCCAAAGGGAGATTCTCAAAGCAAAGAAGCGCTGGAATTGTCAACCGGTCCAGAGCCTAGAGACTGGCGATTCCCCTACATTATGTCCTATATGGCATCCTGCCTGAAGACACCAAAGAAGCGGCGGCCATTCGAAGGAAAGCCCCCAAATTCTACTATAATGCGATTACACGAACACTGTATCGTCGATCGCATGACGGGGTCCTACTTCGCTGCCTTTCACAAAAAGAGGCACAGGGGGTATTGAAAGAAGCCCATGACGGCATGTGTGGAGCCCATCAACCTGGCCCAAAATTTGCATACCGACTCCAAAGGTTGGGATATTATTGGCCTAAGATGATCGTTGACGCCATCACCTATGCCAAAAGATGTCACGCCTGCCAAGTACATGGCGATTTCATCCATCAAGCACCAGGCTACCTTCACTCCACGGCTTCTACTTGGCCATTTGAAATGTGGGGAATGGATGTGGTTGGCCCTATCAGCCCACCATCATCAAAAGGATATCGGTTTATTTTGGCAATAACCGATTACTTCTCCAAATGGGCTGAGGCCGTCCCTTTGAAGGAGGTGAAATCATCTGATGTGAGCAAATTCGTGAAACATCACGTCATTTACCGTTTTGGATTACCTCGGCGAATTATCCATGACAATGGACCCCAGTTCATCAGCCAGGCTTTCCAGAAATTCTGCCATAAGTTCAGAATCCAGAGTGTGTCCTCAACGGCATACTATCCTGCCGCTAACGGCCTCGCAGAAGCTTTCAACAAGACCATTGGCAAGCTTCTCAAGAAATTCGTCTCGAAAAGTCAACGTGATTGGGACGACGAGCTGGGTGAATGCTTATGGACCTACCGCACAACTGTGCGAACCCCAACTAAAGCTACGCCATTTTCTTTGGTATATGGGTGTGAAGCCGTGCTTCCACTCGAAATCCAAATTGCATCTCTATGCGTCGCCCTGACAGCGGAGATGACAACAGAGGAGAAGCATCGACAGCGACTCCAAGAATTGGAGGCCTTAGACGGTAAGCGTCTACAGGCCCAGCAACAAATCGAGCTTTACCAAGCTCGAATTACCAGAGCCTTCAACAAGAAAGTTAAAGTGCGAACTTTCAAGAAAGGCGACCTTGTCTTAGCCATCAGAAGACCCATGGTGATGACGCACAAGACAAAAGGAAAATTCCAACCCAAATGGGAAGGACCATTCGTAGTAGAGTCAGTCTACTCAAATGGATCGTATCGCCTCATAACTTCAAATGGCGATACACTCATGATGCCGATCAATGACAGATTCTTGAAGAAGTACTATCCTTAATAGTACTCCTCCTCCGATCAAGTTCAAAATTACACCTCTGATCAAAACAAGAAGAGTTTCTTCATTAACATCCGACGCCTCCGACGGCTAAGGATAGGGGAAAATGTTGGCTTTTAAGCCCAACATAAGTCTTCGACAACTCATCATGCTGAGGGGAATAGCATGGCTAGCCCAACACAAACGGTAGTTGGTAAAGGCATATCAAACCCGTTGACAGCTGAGGATTTGCTAAAAATCCTAAGGGACATGTTCCCCTTTGATCCGACGCCTCCAACGGCTAAGGATAGAGGAAAATGTTGGCTTCTAAGCCCAACATAAGTCTTCGACAACTCATCATGCTGAGGGGAATAGCATGGCTAGCCCAACTCAAACGGTAGTTGGTAAAGACACCTCAAATCCATTGATAGCTGAGGGTTTACTAAAAATCCTAAGTGGACTCGACTCCACTCTCCCCTCCAAAATCCCTTACCAATTCTCATCCACAGAATGGTAGGTCTACAAAATACAGTCGTTGCCAAGTTAACACTATACCTCTGGCATTTCAAACTCCACTTGCTAATTCTCATTAATAGAATGACAAGTCTTCAAAATTGCTCATATCGCAAATCTAAATTTGTCAAGTTAACACTATACCTCTGACATTTTTAAGCCCCACTTGTCAATTCTCATCAATAGGATGACAGGTCCTCAAATTGCTCATATCGCAAATCAATTTCTTGCAAGTTAATACCACACCTCTGACAAATTACTGTTAAGTTAACATTATACTTCTAAACAGTACATCGAGTTTCGGTCAAGTTAACATCACACCTCTGACAGTCACCTTTCTTCAGACTTCCATATCGAAGTTGAAATGAATGATGCTAAGTTTAACACTACACCTCTAGCATCCAGGTCATCGCCAAGTTCAACAATACACTTACGGCCATGAATTTCTCTCGGACTTCCTTGTCAAAGTCGAGATGACCAATGCCAAGTTCAAAATTACACCTCTAGCATTACCCTCACTGTTAAGTTAAACATCACACCTATGACAGTGACACTTTCAGTTTTCCCAAATGAAAGCTGAAATGCTTCTGAGTTAAGTTAATATCACACCTCTGATTCACATTCTTGTCAAGTTAACATCACACTTCTGGCAAGACAACTTTCAACCCGTTAAGTTAATATCACACCTCTAACGGTAAAAACTTTCCTAGATCCCTCACGAATCTAGCCTCACTTGTTATTCTCCTCAACAGAACAACAAGTCTACCCAAAAATATTGTTAGGTTAACATTACACCATTAACAGTGTTTTCATTAACTCCCCAGCTGATCTTAATCAAGTTAATCCCAAACCTCTGATAAAAGTTCATCTTCCCTGGGGGTACCGATTTAACTTGTCACTTTCTTTTTATAAAGTGGCAGGCCCACCAAAATTATCTTATCTCTGTCAAGTTAATATCACACCTCTGACAGTATTGTGGGGTTCCTCAGATAGGATCTTTTCTCCACAAAATTTGACTTGTTAAAATTTTCATCATAGTTTTGACAAGCCAAAGATTCTTTGCTTCTATGCGTCTGACTAAAAAGAGACAAAAGAGTTCAAGACAATAGAAGAGACAAAAAGAAAAGTGTCACTTTTATTTATATCCAGGCATATGAAAGTGGTACAAAATGCTCTCTTATACAATAAGATCGAGTGTTACAATACAGGAGTACACAAAGAAGTCTCTCTCTCTCTCTCAGAGGTTGCACTCACTCCTTAAAGCTGCGTTTGATTCCAAGTACAAAAACATTGAATTGGTGCAAGTGTACAAGAAATATAACAAGGATTCACTCAAAGCATGAAAATCAAGCAAAGAGTTTGTCCTAGTCTAAATGCAATGCGAAACGTACCTTGCCTCCAGCACTCTTCAACAGTAAAAGTAAAGAATTGAAAAGACACGTGCCTAGAGATGCAAGTGTCTAAACAATTTTTAACAATTTCAACCAACTTTTTACTGTTTTTTAATTTAGCAGGTATATGGTGAAGAATACAAGATTTCAGGTATATCAGCAGCTGTATTTTGCAGAACCAGAGGCCCTGCAGAAATTAGGTCAGTAGTGATCTCAGGATTGCCGCAGATCTGCGGCAAAAGTCCAGAATCTGCGGCAAAACTGAGGGATCCTGGTCTCTGCTTTCTTGAGCAGAGGCCCAGGTCCACTTGTATGTCACTGCAATGCAAGATTTTCTGTTTCTTCACCTGTAACCTGCAAACAGAGAAGAAGATTCGTTTAGTACTTCACTTTAACCTAAAAACGTTGCTCTCCCCGGCAACGGCGCCAAAAATTTTGATTGAAACGGGAAAGGTGTATGTAAATGTTGTTTAGAATTTATCTTGGTGCTATGTATGTATAAAGTTCAATACAACCTTTTCTTGTCTCCGATATAGTATAGAGCTATACCGTGTCGAACCTCAGGGAGAGCTAGCGATGGAAGCGTTACGAATCGTGGTGAGAAGAGTAAACAAAGTGTCTTCTTTGCTTAAAAGAATGAATAAAACACGGAACAAGAAATGCAAGAAGTGGAAGAATCGTTCATGTGGAGAATTGAAAAGAGATCAAGAAACGGAAAGAAGCAAACCATGACTAGCTTACCTTAACTACCTTACCAAAGCTTACCAAACTCCGTGATAGTGAAGGCGTGCCTCATGTTGTCACTCCATCGGCGTAGGTTTCGTCTTGCGTGTTGATCTAATTACTTTCTCACTATGATGACGTGTGGTTTAACTCGTCGGAGAAGAGAAGACCATCCAACTTGCAAGATGAAGTAAGGCGATCACCCATGAGTTGGTGAAGATGGCAAGGCTAGTGGTTAGCTAGTACATGGAGAAAGAATTAGCTACAAGACATAACAAAACAAAAGCAAAGCATGAAGTAAAAGCAAAGCAAGTAAAGAAAGCAATAAAAGAAAACAAGTAAACTAGAATCAAGCTCGAGTAGAATTGAAGAGAATGGATCAATCCTTGTATTGCTTCAAGTTGTCACTCCTTGATAGTACAAGCTCTCTCTCTCTCATACAACTCTCTCTTGCAATGAAATCTAGGGAGAAGAAGATCATAGAGAGCTACAAAAATCCTAGAGAAAAACTAACAAAAATACAAAGCTTTACACTAATCTCTCTCTCTTCTCTGTTCAGTCTTTTTTCGCAGGTCCAAGGTCCCATATTTATAGCCCCAGGAAGAACTCTCCAGAACCCGGACAGGTGGACGAAATCTGGGGCTCAGAGGCCCCAGATCTGCCGCAGATCTGCGGCTGGATTTGGGTTTCCGCGGCAAAGTAATGGCCGTTGGATCTCCGCTTTCTGTTGAGATCTTGTTACGAGTTTGTTATCCACGTGGCCATCTAAAATCTTCAGTTGTTACGCGGATCTCTCTAGATCTTGATTTCAAATCTTGAGGCTTATCTTAATCTTTGATTTAATCACTTTAATTATTGCTAATTAAAGTGATTAATGGGCTATCTCTTCATTAAGTGTGTACCTGCAAATATGTAGAGAAGATTAATAAAAATCATGTATTTATTTGTAATATGCATGGGGATTATGTGGTAAAATATGCAATATTGTGTTATAATCACACCCCCACACTTATTCTTTTGCTCGTCCCGAGCAAAATAAAGAAATGAAAAGAAAATCCTAACTACCAATTTTATTACACCACTTTCGCAGGTGACGCGATTGCACTGAGCATGTGCAACAAGCCGTTAAACCTCTAGGTTGCCCTAGAGGAGGAGTGTTGTCTCCTGAGGGTTTTCAGCGGATTACACCCACAAAATCCATAAAGAAAGAAGATAAATGTTAGTATTTTGAAAACGCATTTTGAATAAGAGACATGTTTCCGAACTATTTTGCAAAAATATAAGTGATCCTAGGTCATAAGTCCACCTATAATCATTCTATCTTAAACTTAGTCTCTATGCAAGATCTTATCTTCAATTAAGGTAAGAATTCAAAATTGGATTGAATACTTTATCTTTCATAAAACCTAGATAGTATGCACATCGTGACAGTGAAGATTTCTGGGATTTCAACTCTAACCATAAAGCCATTTATTTATATATATTTATATTTCCCTTTTTTTTTATTCTTCCCTTAGTTTAGGCTTTCTAGTCTACCCTTGTAGCGAGCCTTTAACCGATGACTCCCAAACCAGACGGTCTTAGGGCACCAGATGAGAAAACATCCCTCGGGTTTAAGGTCTCGAGTAGAAAAGGCCACGAAACTAAAGGGGATTATTTATTTGATCACCGTTAGGCGTGAATAATCATGCTTCTTGAGGCATAATTATCCAGCTTAATAGGTGATTTTTATTTATATGTATATATATATTTTTTCTTCTTTTTCTTATATATTTTTTTTTATATATGGCATTTTAGGTCTTTGTTTCCATCCCAAGAAATGTGTAAGTGTGAAGTGCATACAATCTAAGGCAAAAAATTCAGGATAAAAATATCTCACCAATTTTACTTACTTATCCTATAATTTTAAACAAGATCTATTATTTCAACTAGGTTTAAGATGTCATAATTAAGGCTTTCTTAATTTCTAAGATACATCTTAATTTTCTAAAAATAGAACAAAACTTTGTCTCTTATTTCAAAAAGTTTTTTTATTTTTTTTTATTTTTTTATTTTATTTATTAAAAGAAATGTAAAAGAAAGAAAATCTAAAAACTCTATGTTAGTAAACCCTCCCCCACACTTATTTCATGCATTGTCCTCAATGCATTATGATATATGTATGCATGAAACAAAATGAAGAGGGAAGAAACTTTTATTTACAAAAAAGTGCAAAAAATTATTTACAAAGAGTATATACAAGTGTAATAATTACCTAGGCTTTTGGTCTTTTCCCTCTGGCCCGTTTCCCATCATTCCAGTGCGTTTGCTTTCGTGAGCTCAGTTGGGAAACGGTATGAATTTTGTTAGCCTTAGGTATTTCCAGATTCAATTGATTGTTATTATCATTCACACTCATTCCACCACATTGTTCACAAACAAATTCCTTATCACCACTCTTACTCAGAATCTCATCACTTCCAATGTCTAGAAATTTTAACTCCTCTTCATATAATTCTTCAAAACTCAAATCAACATCCGGAAGTGGACAATCAGCTAACTTACCCCGAGTCGACTCATCTAAACACATGATCTCATCAGCAAACAAGTCTTCAAAAGATATATCAATTGGAGGTTCTTGAAGAGAATCACAGAATTGTGACTCATCTTTTGAATCCTCACAATTGTCCTCAATAAAGCTAACCTCAAATGTTTGATTTTTTGTTTTATGAGGCTGTGTGTGGAAGACATTGAGTTCATGTGTCATGTTACCAAAGCTCAACCTCATTGATCCATTCCGGCAATTAATGATGGCATTTGCAGTAGCCAGGAATGGTCGTCCCAGAATGACAGGAATTTGTGCCCTTTTATTGGAATTTGACACTGGTTGTGTCTCAAGGATTACAAAATCAACAGGGTAAATGAATTCTCCAACTTTGACAAGGACATCATGAATTATCCCCTTGGGTTTAGTGACAGAGCGATCAGCCAATTGAATGGTCATTTGGGTAGGGAGGAGATCACCTAACCCCAATTGTTGGTACACAGAAAAAGGTAGGAGATTGATGCTGGCCCCCAAATCAAGAAGTGCCCTATTTATGGTAGTCTGTCCTATGATGCATGAAATGGTGGGGCTCCCTGGGTCCTTGTATTTAACAGGAATTGGACCATTGAGCAGCTCGTTTATGGATGATGCTAGGAAGACTTTTTTAGGGACTTGGGTCTTCCTCTTCTTGGTGCACATCTCCTTTAAGAATTTGGCATATGACGGCACTTGTTGTATGGCATCAAGAAGAGGGACATTGATTTGGACCTTATTAAAAATTTCTTTTAACTTCTCCATGTGAGCATTTGACTTGTTATTTAGAAGCCTATTTGGATATGGTACTCTAGGCTTATAAGATTGCTCATCTACCTTTTCTTTCCCCTTGGCTTGAGATGTGGATGGCTCTGAACTAGAGGATGGTTTGTCAAAAGTTGGTGGCATTGGGACATGAGGTGTTGGCTTTGGTACAGGATGAGATGGTGGACTAGAAACCCTATTGTCAACTTGTTTTCCAGATCTCAGGGTATGAATAGCATGACATTGACTGGGTCCTGAATCTTCCACTTTATTCAAAGGGAAGTGGTGTTTGGGATTTGGCAATGGCTGGTTTGGGAAAAAACTTTTTTGATTCTCAGCCAATTGACCAATTTGGACCTTTATTTTATTCAACTCCTGCTCCTGGTTCTTTGTAAAGGTTTCTAGCATTTTTTCAACTCAGATATCTCAGAATTATGCTGGGGTGGATGTTGAAAATATGGAGATTGGAATTGTGATTGGTCATATGATGGTGGCATATGATAAGACTGATATGACTGTGGTGGACTTTGAGATGGATGAACATACAGTGAATTTTGATCGAAACTGGATGGGTGAAACTGAGCATTGTATGGATGTGGAAATGGTGGCCTATAATGCTCAGGACCAGACTGACTCCATGGAAAATTTGGATGGTTCTGCCATCCTGACTTGTAAGTGTTGGAGTATGGGGGTCTGGTAAAAGCTGCATTCATGTTCTCCTGAAATGATTGGGGCTGATATAATGGACACTCCTCAAATACATGGCTAAGGTCATGACAGTTGGTGCAACCCGGTTTAATCAAAGGCAATGAGTTGACCTGGTTGACCACAGAATTCCCTTTTGACTCAAGCAGTTCTATCCTCTTCATTAATTGTGTGATCTTGGTTTCTGCAGTTATAGAGAATTCTTTGGAGTGTGTACCAGTTCTGGAAGTGGTGGGAGTCGGTTTATCAGGGCATGACTCCCACTGAATGGTTTTCTCAGCTAGGGTTTCAAAGAGATCCCACCCCTGATGTTCATCTTTCTTCAAAAATTCCCCCTGGCACATGGATTCTAAAAGGGTTTTGTTTGGTAATCTAATCCATCATAGATAATCTGGCATAGACGCCATTTCTCTATGCCGTGATGGGGACACAGGGCAAGAAGGTCTTTGAAACGCTCAAGATACTTCCAGAAAGGTTCATTTGGTTCCTGCTTGAATTGCATTATGTTCTTTCTCATGAGGGCTGTTTTGTGGATATGATAGAATTTCTTAAGAAAGACTTTAACAAAATCCTCCCATAAAGATATGGAACTGACTGGAAGATTATAAAGCCATTCTTAGCTAAATCCTTAAGTGCAAACGGTATGAACCGCAACCTAACAGCATCCTCAGACAGTTGGGAAATTCTCATCATTTGGCATACCTCTTCAAACTCACGAATAAAGAGGTATGCGTCCTCAGACTCTAGACCATGGAAATGGGAAAGTGTATTAATGAATTGCGGTTTCAGCTCGAAGTGATTTGCATTAGGCTCGGGGAGAAGAATGCAAGATGGAATGGAGGTGCGAATCGGATAAAATCGATCTTGAAGTGAGACGTTGTTGGTCATGGTGTCAAGTGGTTGTGTAAGTGTAGACAGTCTAGCAAGTCTTGCTGAATTGGAATTACAGAACCACTCTTACATATAAAGTCACAAACAACGTGCACCGATCACACCAGCGAAAAAGAAAAATAAAAATAACAAACAATAAAAGAAAAATCAATCCCAGCTATATAAGGATCCTGGACCTAGACGACTCCTAACTTTAGATCGTCCACAGGAGATTTAGTGTAGACTTTGACTATAAGCGAATCAGCCAGGGAAGGGTAAGGTTGGTGGGAGGTTTTCCGTCAGAGACGTTCCTTAATTAAGTAACCAGCAACCTTCGGGCTTTCGGCCCTCAACCCCTTTCCTAGACACTGATTTTACAGAAGTCAATTTCCAACACTTTTTCCCCTTAGGAAAATCTCCTAATGAGTCCGAGATGTCCCTAGGGCCAACGTCTATTCAAATTTTATTTACAAGCTTGGGATTGTGAGTGCTGGGATGTGGTTTTTGGGCTAAGGAAAGGGTAATGAACTCCCCACCTATCTTATTTATCGGTAATGCCCTTAAAATTGAATTGGTGCAAGTGTACAAGAAATATAACAAGGATTCACTCAAAGCATGAAAATCAAGCAAAGAGTTTGTCCTAGTCTAAATGCAATGCGAAACGTACCTTGCCTCCAGCACTCTTCAACAGTAAAAGTAAAGAATTGAAAAGACACGTGCCTAGAGATGCAAGTGTCTAAACAATTTTTAACAATTTCAACCAACTTTTTACTGTTTTTTAATTTAGCAGGTATATGGTGAAGAATACAAGATTTCAGGTATATCAGCAGCTGTATTTTGCAGAACCAGAGGCCCTGCAGAAATTAGGTCAGTAGTGATCTCAGGATTGCCGCAGATCTGCGGCAAAAGTCCAGAATCTACGGCAAAACTGAGGGATCCTGGTCTCTGCTTTCTTGAGCAGAGGCCCAGGTCCACTTGTATGTCACTGCAATGCAAGATTTTCTGTTTCTTCACCTGTAACCTGCAAACAGAGAAGAAGATTCGTTTAGTACTTCACTTTAACCTAAAAACGTTGCTCTCCCCGGCAACGGCGCCAAAAATTTGATTAGGAAAAGAGTTGTGTAGAGTATTAGCACAAATATTTAACAAAGAGATGAAGGTTAGAAACAACCTTAAGTGCTTAGTTCACTCTACAAATGTATTTAAAGATTGATTTACCCTTTCCTATCTCCGCTATAGCATAAGGCTATACCGAGTCGATTCTCAGGGAGAGCTCGCGATGGAAGCTTTACGATAGGTAGTGAAGTTATAAAACGAAGATTCTTCTATGCTTAAAAGAATAAAGAATCAAGTGAAAAAGAAAATAAAGAATGGATGGATATGTTCATGGTGGAAAATGTAAAAAGAAATCAAGAAGAGGTTTGCTTTGGTATTCACACTAAAAAGAAAAGAAAACTTTGAAAAGACTTTGAATAAAAGAAAACCATGACTAGCTAACCTTACTACCTTGCTAAAACTTACTAAACTCTGTGATAGTGATACGTGCCTCATGTTGATTCATCGGTATGGATTTGTCTTGCGTGTTGGTCTAATTACTTTCCCACTTGGATGATGGGGGATCATTCTTGGACTTGTCTTGTAGCCTCCATAGATGGTCATAGGCCTACAAGTTAGACTTTCAATAATGGAATCAAAAGAGCTACACTCAAGGGATGCAAATGAAGAACATACAACATTCAATAATGGACTTAAAGAAGTTGTACATCAAATAGCATATTGGTGATCCATCTCCATGTTCCATCAAGGCACTTGTTCAAAGACAAGGCTCTAAATGAGGCACACATGAATCATATGGAGAATTACAACAAGATACTTGCCAAGAAATGAAAGAAAACCCATCGGAGAAGAGAAGATCATACACTTGCAAGATGAAATAAAGCAATCACCCATGAGTTAGTAGTTAGCAAGGTTAGTGGTTAGCTAGTACATGGAGAAAGAATTAGCTACTACTAGCCATTACAAAAGCAAAACAAAGCATGAATTAAATTGCAAGAAAGTAAACAAAGCAAGTAAAGAAAGCAATCAAACTAGAATCAAGCTCAAGTAGAGAAGTATAGAATGGATCAATCCTTGCATAGCTTCAAGTTGTCACTCCTTGATGAATACAAGCTCTCTCTCTCATACAACTCTCTCTTGCAATGAAATCTAGGGAGAAGAAGATCATAGAGAGCTACAAAAATTCTAAACAAAAACTAACAAAATTACAAGCTTTACACTAATCTCTCTCTCTTCTCTGTTCAGTCTTTTTTCGCAGGTCCAAGGTCCCATATTTATAGCCCCAGGAAGAACTCTCCAGAACCCGGACAGGTGGACGAAATCTGGGGCTCAGAGGCCCCAGATCTGTCGCAGATCTGCGGCTGGATTTGGGTTTCCGCGGCAAAGTAATGGCCGTTGGATCTTCGCTTTCTGTTGAGATCTTGTTACGAGTTTGTTATCCACGTGGCCATCTAGAATCTTCAGTTGTTACGCGGATCTCTCTAGATCTTGATTTCAAATCTTGAGGCTTATCTTAATCTTTGATTTAATCACTTTAATTATTGCTAATTAAAGTGATTAATGGGCTATCTCTTCATTAAGTGTGTACCTGCAAATATGTAGAGAAGATTAGTAAAAATCATGTATTTATTTGTAATATGCATGGGGATTATGTGGTAAAATATGCAATATTGTGTTATAATCAGCTTTCCAGAAATTCTGCCATAAGTTCAGAATCCAGTGTGTGTCCTCAACGGCATACTATCCTGCCGCTAACGGCCTCGCAGAAGCTTTCAACAAGACTGAAAGTACACCTAGAGGGGGGGTGAATAGGTGTAAGTGCTAATCTATGGAACTTAATGCAAACTAAGTGTGCTAAATGCGGAAGCTAAAACAATCTTACAAGAACACTTAGTACAATCCAACAAGTGTTGCCGAATTCCCCTTGCGAGGCTCTGGACAAGCACCTCTTGATTCCCCTTGAATGGGTTGAGGTTGCTATATGAAGCTCTTGTTGGATGAGTATAAGTGTTGCACACACACAAGCAATCCAAGCAATCAAGGATATAGCAATACAATGCACACAATTAAGCCAAGCAAGTATAGATGAATAGCAATAGAAATATATGCAAGGCAATATGAAACAATGCTCAAAACACAAGCAAGTATATATGATGATATGAATGGATGATGCTTGCACAAATGTAAAAAGAGTAGAGTTGAGAGAAATTGGATCAAACGCAAAGACCAAGATGTGTTTCGAGGTTCGAGCCCCTAGCTCTACATCCCCGCCTACACCACCGTGTAGGATTTCTAATCCACTATAGGAGCCCCTAACTCCTCTCTCAACTTACAATGCCACCGAGGCAATACAACACACAATCCACCTCTACCGAAGAGGGATACGGCCCGTAGCCAACCACAACAAATGCCTCTCCTTAAGAGGCTCACAAACCAATCACCCGATCTCCTCTACCGAAGAGGGATTCACAAATAAAAGGGTGGTTTACAACAAGTGGTTCCACAACCACAAACTTCTCTTTTCTTTCTCTTTTCTTTCTTTTCCACAAAAACAAAGATCCTAATAGTTTAGGATAGAAGATAGCTCAAGTGTGGAAACTAGGTGTTTTGGAAAACAAGCAACAAAGAAAAACACTTGGGAAATTTCTTGTAAAAGATAGAGAATGAATGCCAATACAAAAATCCCAAATTCCAATTTCTTTGATTTTTCCAAAACCCAAATCAATAAAGATGAGAAGTTAAAAGCACTAAAACTCTTTTTAAAACTCTTTTAAACTCTGCTGAAAACCAGAAATTTTTCTCTTAAAAACCTTAGCCAAAATCCCAAATGAATAGGGTATATATAGGCCAAACCAGAAAACTAGCCGTTAGGCTGATGTGGCAATTCTGACAGCCACCGGTCGACCGGCCCGGTCGACCGGCAACGGTCGAAAATATGACCGTTGGGGCTTCGGTCGACTGCCAGTCGACCGACCAACAAGGAGGAAACACAGTTTCCTTCTATCGGTCGACCGACCCAGTCGACCGAAAAGATACAGAGAGCAGACTCTCTATATCGGTCGACTGGGTCCGTGACCCGGTCGACCGACGGACATGCACAGCCTGTGCATATCCGGACACAGCAGCCGGTCGACTGTCCCGGTCGACCGGTCTGCCTGAAATACAGTTTTTCTGGGCAGATTTTTGAGATAGAAAATTTGTAAAAAATCTTTTAACACTTCTAAAAAATCCACAAAAATATGTTTTATCATTTTACTTGAAAACTAAACTTGTGATAAAAATTTCAAGACATATATCATATCAATTCATTTTTGTGTCTTGCCAATTTTATCATAAATAAAACTTGTATTTTTATCAAACTAGATTTTTCCAAAACATGAATAGGAATGTCAAAATAAGTTTGTCTATAAGTTAAGCATGTATGTATAACTAGAAAACATCTACTATACATATAAATCATGAAAACTTGTTTGATCCAACTATTCATAAAATCACACATTAAAACATAAAACGTGTGTGTTTGTGCACTTGAGCATATCAACTAAACTAAGCTTTACAAATGGATCTAAAACACTATCTAAACTAGGATACTAAGTCTTGCTTGTAGATCTTCTATCTTCAAGTAGACTAGCTCCCAAACCGTGATCTTCCAAGTGCAAAGGTATAATCTTGAAGCTTTGACACCGGAATCACCATGATAAGCTTCCAAACAACTTGTTGAAGCTATCTCCCAAACTAATATCTTGCTAATGATCTGAAACTTAGAAACACAAGAATATTAGTAAACATAACTACATGAGTTGATCATCATCAAAACTAGAGTGGAAGGCCTTTGGGCCAACAATCTCCCCCTTTTTGATGATGACAAAACTCATGGAGTTATATATGCATGGATTAAAGTTAAGCTTCAAAGAAGCTCCCCCTTAACTCATGCATAAACAAATAAACAATAATATGCAATGCACGATAATGCATATAAACATGGTACTCTAGATACTAATGGAATATTCAACATAAACTATGTTCTAGATACCAATTAACCAAACAACATGCAATGCTTAATGTTCTAGATATCAATAAAAACAATCATTTTAAACAAGATACCAATTAAACAATATACCAATTAAGCAAGGAAGTTAAAAACATAAACACAAATTCTTCTCCCCCTTTTTGTCAATCATCAACAAAGGGGTAAATAGCAAAATCAAACATTTTTTTAATTCTTAAAGCAAATACATGCATACAAAGACATGCATATAAGTTACAAAACAACCAAAGTCTTCTCCCCCTTTTTGTCCTAATCAAGGAACCAACAAAGGGTTAAAATCATAAAAACAATATTTTCTCCCCCTTTTATGAAATACCAACTAAAATAATGCATAGTCTTGATACCAATTTAAGTAATCAATTTAAACACAATTGAAACTCAAGCACTAGCATAAAGAAAAATATATGTATGAAAATTAGATACCAATTGACATTGATATTCTTGAAAGAGTAAGCATACATATACAAAACTTATATGAGTATACAAGAAGATCAAAATTGACACCAATTGAAAGAGTTCAATGATACCAATTGAAATAACAAGCATGGTATATCTCATATTACAAAGAAGAATTCGAACTAGTTAAAAATGGAAAGTTTTGTAAACTAGTACGAAATCCTTCAAGCAAGGAATAAACAAGATTATTTTTCATAGAAATGAAAATCACATAATAATCATTCACTCTAATCAATAAAGCACAACTCATGAGAAACAAAACATGAGTAAGGTAGTAATTACGAGTGTATAACTAACATGTGAAAATCAATTATGAAAAATATTTCATTAAGCTCTTTTAATTCCTTTAAACAATAATACTTATCTAAAACAAAAGATCATAGAACTACTTAATCTTCAAGGCATATGTATGTCTAGTATAAACTAAGGTATACATACATATCCAAAATACAAACGAGTCCACAAAGTATATGCATGAAGGCACGTGGCTCAAAAAGGAATGTATATGTATAGGATTAGTTTGAACTAGATGGACATATACATGAAGTAAAACTTAAATATGAAAACACGAAAAACCAATTTTCATTAACTAATTTCATTTCAAGGTATATGTATAAATTGTCAACACAATAAGTATACATACATATCCTAAACACAATTGAGTCCATATATAAGGATTTGCATGAAGGGCAAAAGACTCAAGGATTATACATGTATATCTTAATGTTTTGACAAAATAAACATATACACGAAATTAAAACTCATATAAATTAAAAAATATGAATACAAGTCTAAAATATATGAATCATCAAAACTAGACTATACTCATACAACTAATGGGAACAAATAAGCATTCAACTCAATCATATATAGATTTATTTGTGTCCCACTATATGTATAGGTATATAACTAGTCTTAATGAAGACTAATACTTAAACAAGTAATCAAATCATTAAGCACAAGACAAACACGAATATCATTTTGTTAAAACAAAACACATAAATTCATCAAAATTCTTTTATTTTGTGAACCAACTTCTAGGTATATGTATGATCCATCCAAATCTAACAATATGCATACATATCCCAACCATAAACGAGTCTATTAAAAATATTTGCATTGAAGGCAAAAGACTCATGGGTATACATGTATATTTATTAGGTTTGAATTTAAAATACATATACATGAAGTAGAATCATAAAAATAGGTATGACAAGTATAAATAAAGGAATCATCAAAACTAGCCTATACTTGTGCACATAGTGGGTACAAATGAGCATGAAGGGCAAAACATATATAAGTCAATTTGTTCTCACTATGTGTACATGTATACATGCAAGTTTTGATAAAATCTACATTTAAACATGTATATACCACATGAAGCACAAAACACATATAAAACAACATGATACAACTAAAACATGAAACAAACGTTCATATGATCAATATGTATATGCATATGCATTAGATCTAGGATATACATATTAGATCAAAAGTGAGATCACACTAATATAAATCTATATTGAGCATGGGTGTCTCTAAACAACTAAGCATGTATATCACTAATCTAATGAACATGATATAACATAGTGAACATTAAACAATGACATGCTATAAAACAAATGATATGAACATGTAAACAATAATAAGGAGTTAGGAATTGTTACCAAAGCCTTAGAAGGCAACTTTCCTTGTCTCCAAAACATGGTGGTCCTTTCCACCAAATCTTCTCCCTTGAAAGTGATGCATCCAAAAAGTATTCTTTAAGCATGGAACACATTCACTCCAAGGTGCCAACACTCTCACGTCATGTGAGAGCCCTCACCTACATCAAAAACAATAGGAGGGGTGGTCTTTGGTACCCATACCTTCTTGGGTCCATGGGGGTTAGTCCCTTCTCTAACCCAAACAAACTTATTTGCTAAATTTACATTATTTAATCTATCAAAGCAAAATTTAGCAAGGTGGCCATTACGACCACAATGTGTACATGTGTACACATGAGCATACATGTGTTGATGGTGTCCGTGAGGAGCATGTGTATGCCGTGAAGGGTGTGCATGCATAAAAGATGGAACTTGTTTCTTTCGAAGCAAAGTTTCCAACCGTGTATGGTTCATGGCACATTGGCTCAAAGTGGAGCCCAAACAATCTACACTCTTCTTAAGCATGGATATTTCATTGTTAATCAAAGAAGAAGAAGTGTGGCATGCAATAGGTGAAGTGTGTGATACTACCCTAGCATGGCAAACATGAGAAGACATATCATTTTTCAAAGAATTATTCTTATTCAAACAAATTTCTAATTCTTTTGAAATAAACTCAATTTCTCTTTTTAAAGAATCATTGTCTTTTAAAACAAAATCTACTTTAGAAGACAAAACATCATTATTTTTCAAAACCTCATTGCAATCATTTTTAGATTTTAAAAGGTTATTTTCTTTAAGTGCAAGATCCAATTGAGATTTTAATGAATCCCTTTCATTATAGACCTCAACCTTTTCTTGCAAAACATCATCAAGTCTAGAATGCAAAACCTTATTTTCATTTTCAATTCCTAGACTTTTCTTTTTCAAAATCTTATACTTTTCAATTAATTTTTCACACACAATAGAAAGTTCTTCATTTAAGGCATGGGAATCAATATTATCATCACATGAAGAACTAGCACTATCATCACAATCTAAGTGGGGTTCCGAATGTACCTCAAGGGAGTCATTCCCTTGGACCATGAAGCATTGAGAATCGGATTCTCCACTAGATTCCTCTTCCTTTGGATTTGTTCTTGAAGCCCGGAGGTAGCGGTTGTGGTTGTCAATAAATTCCACACTACAAAAGCGGAATCAATATTAGAAACATGTAAAAGATAATCTTTAGGCAATGTGTTTCTAATAGCCTCTAGGGCTTGTGCATTGGCCCTTATATGAATGAGGTTACCAAGATAGCATTTCTTGGTAGCCGCAAGATAAACATGTAAACCTAGGGTTTGTAGGTAAATGGACATCCTAGTCTTCCAAACAAGAGTGTTGGAAGCATCATACATAGGTGGGGTCATGAAGTCCATGGTAAACTAAATGTATGCAAACAAGTATTATGCAAACAAGAGATTAGCAAGCAAATGGATCACTCCTAGGATGTTAAGCCTAATATCAGGAGCACTTGCTCTGATACCAATTGAAAGTACACCTAGAGGGGGGGTGAATAGGTGTAAGTGCTAATCTATGGAACTTAATGCAAACTAAGTGTGCTAAATGCGGAAGCTAAAACAATCTTACAAGAACACTTAGTACAATCCAACAAGTGTTGCCGAATTCCCCTTGCGAGGCTCTGGACAAGCACCTCTTGATTCCCTTGAATGGGTTGAGGTTGCTATATGAAGCTCTTGTTGGATGAGTATAAGTGTTGCACACACACAAGCAATCCAAGCAATCAAGGATATAGCAATACAATGCCACAATTAAGCCAAGCAAGTATAGATGAATAGCAATAGAAATATATGCAAGGCAATATGAAACAATGCTCAAAACACAAGCAAGTATATATGATGATATGAATGGATGATGCTTGCACAAATGTAAAAAGAGTAGAGTTGAGAGAAATTGGATCAAACGCAAAGACCAAGATGTGTTTCGAGGTTCGAGCCCCTAGCTCTACATCCCCGCCTACACCACCGTGTAGGATTTCTAATCCACTATAGGAGCCCCTAACTCCTCTCTCAACTTACAATGCCACCGAGGCAATACAACACACAATCCACCTCTACCGAAGAGGGATACGGCCCGTAGCCAACCACAACAAATGCCTCTCCTTAAGAGGCTCACAAACCAATCACCCGATCTCCTCTACCGAAGAGGGATTCACAAATAAAAGGGTGGTTTACAACAAGTGGTTCCACAACCACAAACTTCTCTTTTCTTTCTCTTTCTTTCTTTTCCACAAAAACAAAGATCCTAATAGTTTAGGATAGAAGATAGCTCAAGTGTGGAAACTAGGTGTTTTGGAAAACAAGCACAAAGAAAAACACTTGGGAAATTTCTTGTAAAAGATAGAGAATGAATGCCAATACAAAAATCCCAAATTCCAATTTCTTTGATTTTTCCAAAACCCAAATCAATAAAGATGAGAAGTTAAAAGCACTAAAACTCTTTTAAAACTCTTTTAAACTCTGCTGAAAACCAGAAATTTTTCTTTTAAAAACCTTAGCCAAAATCCCAAATGAATAGGGTATATATAGGCCAAACCAGAAAACTAGCCGTTAGGCTGATGTGGCAATTCTGACAGCCACCGGTCGACCGGCCCGGTCGACCGGCAACGGTCGAAAATATGACCGTTGGGGCTTCGGTCGACTGCCAGTCGACCGACCAACAAGGAGGAAACACAGTTCCTTCTATCGGTCGACCGACCCAGTCGACCGAAAAGATACAGAGAGCAGACTCTCTATATCGGTCGACTGGGTCCGTGACCCGGTCGACCGACGGACATGCACAGCCTGTGCATATCCGGACACAGCAGCCGGTCGACTGTCCCGGTCGACCGGTCTGCCTGAAATACAGTTTTTCTGGGCAGATTTTTGAGATAGAAAATTTGTAAAAAATCTTTTAACACTTCTAAAAAATCCACAAAAATATGTTTTATCATTTTACTTGAAAACTAAACTTGTGATAAAAATTTCAAGACATATATCATATCAATTCATTTTTGTGTCTTGCCAATTTTATCATAAATAAAACTTGTATTTTTATCAAACTAGATTTTTCCAAAACATGAATAGGAATGTCAAAATAAGTTTGTCTATAAGTTAAGCATGTATGTATAACTAGAAAACATCTACTATACATATAAATCATGAAAACTTGTTTTGATCCAACTATTCATAAAATCACACATTAAAACATAAAACGTGTGTGTTTGTGCACTTGAGCATATCAACTAAACTAAGCTTTACAAATGGATCTAAAACACTATCTAAACTAGGATACTAAGTCTTGCTTGTAGATCTTCTATCTTCAAGTAGACTAGCTCCCAAACCGTGATCTTCCAAGTGCAAAGGTATAATCTTGAAGCTTTGACACCGGAATCACCATGATAAGCTTCCAAACAACTTGTTGAAGCTATCTCCCAAACTAATATCTTGCTAATGATCTGAAACTTAGAAACACAAGAATATTAGTAAACATAACTACATGAGTTGATCATCATCAAAACTAGAGTGGAAGGCCTTTGGGCCAACAAAGACCATTGGCAAGCTTCTCAAGAAATTCGTCTCGAAAAGTCAACGTGATTGGGACGACGAGCTGGGTGAATTCTTATGGGCCTACCGCACAACTGTGCGAACCCCAACTAAAGCTACGCCATTTTCTTTGGTATATGGGTGTGAAGCCGTGCTTCCACTCGAAATCCAAATTGCATCTCTATGCGTCGCCCTGACAGCGGAGATGACAACAGAGGAGAAGCATCGACAGCGACTCCAAGAATTGGAGGCCTTAGACGGTAAGCGTCTGCAGGCCCAGCAACAAATCGAGCTTTACCAAGCTCGAATTACCAGAGCCTTCAACAAAAGTTAAAGTGCAAACTTTCAAGAAAGGCGACCTTGTCTTAGCCATCAGAAGACCCATGGTGATGACGCACAAGACAAAAGGAAAATTCCAACCCAAATGGGAAGGACCATTCGTAGTAGAGTCAGTCTACTCAAATGGATCGTATCGCCTCATAACTTCAAATGGCGATACACTCATGATGCCGATCAATGACAGATTCTTGAAGAAGTACTATCCTTAATAGTACTCCTCCTCCGATCAAGTTCAAAATTACACCTCTGATCAAAACAAGAAGAGTTTCTTCATTAACATCCGACGCCTCCGACGGCTAAGGATAGGGGAAAATGTTGGCTTTTAAGCCCAACATAAGTCTTCGACAACTCATCATGCTGAGGGGAATAGCATGGCTAGCCCAACACAAACGGTAGTTGGTAAAGGCATATCAAACCCGTTGACAGCTGAGGATTTGCTAAAAATCCTAAGGGACATGTTCCCCTTTGATCCGACGCCTCCAACGGCTAAGGATAGAGGAAAATGTTGGCTTCTAAGCCCAACATAAGTCTTCGACAACTCATCATGCTGAGGGAATAGCATGGCTAGCCCACTCAAACGGTAGTTGGTAAAGACACCTCAAATCCATTGATAGCTGAGGGTTTGCTAAAAATCCTAAGTGGACTCGACTCCACTCTCCCCTCCAAAATTCCTTACCAATTCTCATCCACAGAATGGTAGGTCTACAAAATACAGTCGTTGCCAAGTTAACACTATACCTCTGGCATTTCAAACTCCACTTGCTAATTCTCATTAATAGAATGACAAGTCTTCAAAATTGCTCATATCGCAAATCTAAATTTGTCAAGTTAACACTATACCTCTGACATTTTTAAGCCCACTTGTCAATTCTCATCAATAGGATGACAGGTCCTCAAATTGCTCATATCGCAAATCAATTTCTTGCAAGTTAATACCACACCTCTGACAAATTACTGTTAAGTTAACATTATACTTCTAAACAGTACATCGAGTTTCGGTCAAGTTAACATCACACCTCTGACAGTCACCTTTCTTCAGACTTCCATATCGAAGCTGAAATGAATGATGCTAAGTTTAACACTACACCTCTAGCATCCAGGTCATCGCCAAGTTCAACAATACACTTACGGCCATGAATTTCTCTCGGACTTCCTTGTCAAAGTCGAGATGACCAATGCCAAGTTCAAAATTACACCTCTAGCATTACCCTCACTGTCAAGTTAAACATCACACCTATGACAGTGACACTTTCAGTTTTCCCAAATGAAAGCTGAAATGCTTCTGAGTCAAGTTAATATCACACCTCTGATTCACATTCTTGTCAAGTTAACATCACACTTCTGGCAAGACAACTTTCAACCCGTTAAGTTAATATCACACCTCTAACGGTAAAAACTTTCCTAGATCCCTCACGAATCTAGCCTCACTTGTTATTCTCCTCAACAGAACAACAAGTCTACCCAAAAACATTGTTAGGTTAACATTACACCATTAACAGTGTTTTCATTAACTCCCCAGCTGATCTTAATCAAGTTAATCACAAACCTCTAATAAAAGTTCATCTTCCCTGGGGGTACCGATTTAACCTGTCACTTTCTTTTTATAAAGTGGCAGGCCCACCAAATTATCTTATCTCTGTCAAGTTAATATCACACCTCTGACAGTATTGTGGGGTTCCTCAGATAGGATCTTTTCTCCACAAAATTTGACTTGTTAAAATTTTCATCATAGTTTTGACAAGCCAAGATTCTTTGCTTCTATGCGTCTGACTAAAAAGAGACAAAAGAGTTCAAGACAATAGAAGAGACAAAAAGAAAAGTGTCACTTTTATTTATATCCAGGCATATGAAAGTGGTACAAATGCTCTCTTATACAATAAGATCGAGTGTTCCAATACAGGAGTACACAAAGAAGTCCCTCTCTCTCTCAGAGGTTGCACTCACTCCTTAAAGCTGCGTTTGATTCCAAGTACAAGATGTTTGGAAGGGCGCCAGAATATGATTGAACATTGTGGCGACGATCAGAAGCTGGTTGCACCACGATGCATGATGTAAACATCGAAGAAGTCCCTGGTTGATCGAGAATAATGGTGTTTCTTGAGGTCGAAAGGTAGCAGAATCTTCTGATTCCACCTGACCATCCGAAGTGGGGTATGATCCTTCGTTGATGAACATCTCTACCTCCAGAAAGTCATCCAGTGAGCATAGAGCTTTCCTCGATGTCACTTCTGGGGTAAAGAGGAGTTTTGAGACCTCACAGGGGATGCTACCCACCACTATATCCACCGCTACCCCCGCCGCCATCCTCACTCTGACCATGCCATGCCAAGAAGCATGACTGGTGCATTGAATCCAAAGAGATCTTGGCGAGGGTCCGGTCCCAATCTCCTGAAGGCAGGAGTCATGACTTCTTCTCCTGTGGTCGACCATCGACCAAGTTCGCTGGCAGATATATTCTCCCAAGGGCCCAGCGAACATGAAAAAGGATGATCAAGCCTACCTGCAAGAAGCAACAAAATTAGAAGATCTGAAGCTTAGTATACTTCAACAGAAAAACTAAGTGACAGACACAGTTATTGCTGAAATCGCCAGACGCAGGAATGACCCGCGTAGCGAACATCTACGGCGGCAGAAAAAGACGCGATCAAAGCTGTGACAACATACAGAGTTCGACCACAGTTTTGTACCCGCGTCTAAATATGAGACGCAAAGAGAATCAGACGCGAGAATTGCCATCTCCCTGTTGGATGAACAGGAGTTGCAAGATTCAGGCCTGAGACCTCCAATCTGAGTTGAGATTCTCCTAAGTTGACAGCCTCAAGACGCGAGCTCCATATGCAGAGCCTGCGGCCAGGTGTCTAAATCTACTATACTGGCGTCCAGAGAAGTTTAAGTCGATGGCGCAAATTCCAGAAAAGGAATGCACCAACTAAGACTTCATCCAGATGATAATATCTCTTTAAGAGATATCAAAATTCAAACCTGGCTGGGTTAAAAATGTCATGGCAAACCAAGAAGGCGTACCCGCAGAGGCCTCTATTAAGAGTTGAACTCTCTGCATCGAAGCGCGGACATAAAAGGTGCTCAAGGAGACGCTTTCTGTTATTGAAATCACTTGACAGTGGTAATCTTCTGAAGAGACCAACAGAAGCATGAAAGCTCTGGGTCATCTTCATCCATGGAGGCAAGCCCCTGGTAAGTCCTTGAAGGGAGAGATGGAGTCTCTCAGAGCACTCGCTGTTAAAAGAGAATAGTCCAAGTATGGGACTGCTAAAGGAAGGGGGGTAAGCCCTATTTATAGGCAGCCCATAATAACCATAATTAATGGTTCATTAATTAGAACCGTCGGCCTTAATGACCACACGACTGTCAAAGCCCAATGGAAGGCTGACGCGTGGAGCGTCGCTTTGGGAAACATCGAAGACGCTGGTCTCCAACCGCCAGCGCCGGTTTGGCATTAAAAGGCATTAATGCCTAAGCCCAATGAAGAACCGACGCGTGGACAACCGCTTCGGGAAACAACGGATGATGCGGGTTCCCAATCGTCAACGAAGACTTGACGTTTAAAATCTCACAGGATCTTTATGACAGGCTACACATAACACCTGGGAAGTTGCGCCAAACGCAGATGTGAGAGCCGCGTCCAGAGGCTCGCGCCTCTTTTTCAAAAAGTGGTGTCCTCCTTCATTCCAAGTTAGAAGACCCTTCGCGTCTCTTGGATGACTCAAAGTTGCTCCGCGTCTCTCGGACGACTCAAGGTTGCGTCCATCAACAAAAGGACTCATTCTGGGGTCTCAGTGGGAAAGCACATAAAGCTGCGTCCCGAAGCTTACATCTTCAGCAGAGAAGGCCTATCACCTTCACAAGTGTCTTGGAGCTGCGTCTACATGGATGATGATGGGTCTTGCACCGAGTCTCAGCGTCGCGTCCCTGACTGTGTCAATTTTAAGGGGCGTAAAACCACATTCTTAATGTATCCTGAACTCTGGGTCTGGATGAAGTTAAGGATTGCGGCCAGTGAATCACACTCAAAGCTGCGTCCTTCGCGTCTGCTTGAACCGCGTCTTCACTGGCAGGTCAGAATCGCGTGCCTCAGAGCCGCGTCCCTTTTTATGAATCGACGCTGCGTTTCATCAAAAGAACTTAGTTTTACCTAAGTTCAGTATTCACAGTCAGTAGGGGAGCACAACAAAAATCTGTGATTGAGAAGTTGGCTTCATCTACAGCGGGCAATGAAGATGGAACAAAAATTTCAACGACTTTTATTATTCAAAAATGATAAAAGTAGATACAAACACTCTTAGTAAATAGAGTGTCCTTTTCTTTACAAGAAGAAAAAAAAGAAGGCTAAAAGCCCTGGTTCGCCAAAGAACGGATTTGTTCTCTAAGGCGATGTATCTCATGTTGGCGCGCCTTCTCAGCCTCCATGAGAGCTTGGGCCCGCAGATCCTCCTCGGATAAAAATCTCTTCGCTTGTACTCGGAGGGATTCCAGCTCGGAGGAATAAACAGAGAGATTTGCTTCAACTTGCACCTTGGCAGCCTCTAACTCCGCTAGCCTCTTTTCAGAAGTAGCAAGCTTTTGTTCATTAAGAACAATCAAAGCCTCAGCTCTGGCTATAACAGCCCGAGAGTCAAGGATAGCCTGCTTCGCAGCCTGCATAATCATCTCGGATTCCTTTGACTCGACCGCTAGCTTTTGATGATCAGCCTGGAAACCTTCGAGAAGACGGGTTCTTTCGGTTATCTTCTCTTCCACCTCTCTTCGCTCTTGCTCTTGAGCAGCAAGGAGCCTATTCAGAGTTTCCTGGGCCTCATGAAATGAGCCAGCATTCTCCAGGGATCGAAGCTCTCTCAAGTTATGTCCCAACTGCTCCACCAGCAGCAGACATGCCTTGGCTGGTGAAGGGCCTCCGGCTAAACTGATGTTCTTGACCAGGTTTCCGAGAAACATCCGGGCGAATTCAAAGGAGCTATCCCCAGATAGGATGAAATCAATACATGATTGCATCGAGGCAAAGAACTGCTGCACCATCTGGCGTGTCAGAATCCCCATGGTATCACCACCTAAAGTGCTCCCCGATCCCCTTTCTATCACGGGGAGATGGATGTAAGCCGATTCTTCAGTATAGGAATCGGGCTGACCACGGATGCGGCTGGAGTAAGAGTAGCCGCCGGCACTTCTGGGGGTACTACGTCCGTGGAAACCTCCGCAATCGAGGAAATGACAGTAAGCTCGACCTCCTCAGGGTCCTTGGCCGAGTCTGAGCTGTACGGCCTCCCGGGTAGGCACTGACCGCCAAGTCTCCTACCTGAGCTTCCTCAGTGCCCTCTGCAAATTACAAGAATATCAGCTACGACAGTAAAAGGAAAACATTCAAAATATCAATATTTTCTTACCTAGCTGAGGGTCCAAAGATGGCGAGTTCTTAGGCGAATCCTGCAGGGTGGAGGTCTCCCTGACTTCGATGATTGCCCTCTCTTGAGGCATCCCAGTAATAGGAGTCTCAACTCTCTCCTGCTGGGCCAGCTTCTGTATCATCTCCTCGATCTGGGAGGAAGCAGCGGCCTCGCTAACCACGACCAGCCCTGCGATATGAAGCAAATGAAAAAGAAAACGTCAAAATCCTTTTCCTAGTTAAAAGGACGAGTTAGGCGAAAGGAGTACCTTCAGCAGCTTCAGCAGGAATAACTGCCGCTGGTGGTGACGCCATCACCGGCTCACACCCATACATTTCCTCCTCCGAGATATGTGAGAATTTACTCAGATCAGGAGGAGCGGGTTCATCGCCAAAGTCGACCTCATCGCCTGAATCATACCCTTCTTCTTCGGATGAAGAAGACGACAGTTCAACGCGAGAAGCCTCGGCAACCGGGGCCTTGCCACCAAATACCCCAGTGGTAGGGCTGGGGTCAACTACCCAAGGACTGGGGATTAATACACTAGGGGATCCAGGCTGTTGTGCCTCATCCCTCCTCTCGTGAGCTGAGGAAGACCCGGGCTGAGTTGAAACCCCTGGAATCTCAACATCACCTCGCTCATTATATCGACTTCAAGCTGCTCAGTGTCGTCAGCGGCGGGGGTTTGTCAGCGAACTCCCCTTCCTCTAAAATCCTGGGGCCCCTGGTGCGCAACCCATGGGTACGGACTAAGGGTGCGTCATCCTCATCTCCCTCTTCTTCCCTCTGTTCCTCAACACCAGAAGGGATGTCCTCGGATGGAGAAACTGCGGCCGCCAAGTCTCTCCGGACCTTCTTTGGGGCAGGCTCAACAGTGAAAGTAGAGCCTTGAGGACGCTTACACGCCGCCTGTCGACCCTTTGCTGCTCGCGGCTCCTCCCTCGATACCCTTATGATCTCCTTCAGAGCCTTCTGATACTCCTCGACGCCTCGTGAGCGTTTTTGGACTCCAACTTTGCTTCGTAAAATGCATTGATACTCTCGATGCATGAGTACTCTGGAGCAAAGTCAGGCATTTGGTTGGCTTGGAAGTACCAGGTACAGAAGCTAAGGCTTGTACAGCCTTTCGGCTCTTTGGGAGGCAGAAAAAAAGTGCTTCCGTCCCTCCGGCCACACTATAATACCAAGCCCGAGCACCTTCAAACAAGTTCCCACTGAAGGCGAGTCGAGCATTGGGGTTACCGACATACAATTGATCATAGTCGAACTGTCGGGCGAAGCGATTCGGCATGTACGGCTCGATCGTGCACGAATTCCCTTGTCGGAAAAGCACATACCCAGGCCGAATATTGACCACCACCAGAAAACTCCCGATGACAGCCTCGTGAAGTCATCTGGGCCCACGAAGTCAGCAAATTTATCCCCGAAAGATGCACCAGCAATCTCGGGGAAGCAGCGATTGAGCTGGTAGTTCGAAGCAGTTAGAATGCACCTCCGAATGAAATACATATAAGTATTACACCAGCTTGAACCCTCCAACCGCTGTACGAAAGGGGTAAACCCCTCACTCCAAGACACCGGCGTCATCAGGAAGGGACAGTGCATAACGTACCAAGCCATTAGGTACGTGTAGGGAAGTTCAACCCGAGGGTTGGGACGTTTTACCGTCGGCCTCCACTCTGAGTCAACAATCGGCTCACCCTGGGAGTCGACAACCTTCTCTACCCTGCACAACTCTGAGTTAAGGCCCGCAACCCGCTTTGAATACTGGCCGCCATGGCCAGGAGGAGGGCTATGGGCCTACCATAAGCCAGGAGCACCGCCGGGTACATTACGTCGGCAACAATCACTTCATGTGGCAGTGTCGGCACCACACAGCGCTTCAACCACAACATGAAGAAGCCCGCCAACAATGCTCGATTGGAGATAGGGGTCCGAGCTTGATGATGGAAACTTTCAAAAACCGTGTCAGGTTCAAAAGTATCCTCGTTCGACTCCGTGGTGTAGGAGTCTACAGAAGCATGAATCCTATCGGCAATCTCCTCGTTGGAGCTGGGAGCCAGTCGGGTCACTGGATGGTCTTTCTGATTGACGCCATTAAACAAATAGCTTGCCTAAGACAGCTGCTTGACTCTCCTCGCCCTCCAAGAGGTTATCTGGCCGCAAATGTGGAAGTGACATAACACCTCCCAATAAGTTTCGTACACTCGAGGAGACACTTTCTTCAAAAGGTGAAGCTCCTCAGTGGTCGGGACGTATTCCTCATAGGGAGAGTCCCCCATTACCAGCCCCGAGACTTCGTACAACTCGTGCAGGGCAAGACCCATCTCTCCGACCGGAGTGAAGAATGTCCCCGTCAGAGGATTGTAGCGCTCCAGGATCCCAAAGAAGTTTTGAGAACTTTGTGAATACCATACTGCACGGCCTTGACCGCCTGTTACAATTCCATATGCTCCAACAGGCCTCCAAGATCGGCAAGGACGAAGCTCACCATCTTACCCCACCAACACTTCTCAGTGGAATGGATCCACCCGGGCGAACGAAAGTCGACCGGAAAATCACCCCCCACTTTCATGAATGCGTTGAGGAAGGTGGTGCCGAGTTTAGGAGTTTCTCCTACTGGGTGATCGGTCCTGAACAGCCTGGGAAACAGGCCGATAGCCTCCTTATCATGACCAGCATGATATACCTTCTTGGAGCCTAAGTTGCCGAGAGTAACCTTAGGGACGGGTCGGGAAAGCTCCCATGTCAGTTTTCGAGGGACGGACATGTGCTGGAGATAAGATAGTGGGTACATCCTCTCCATGTTCGGAAGAAAGAACCTTCTATCCCCTATCTGACGGAGCCATTTATAATCTCCGTCATGCAAAGAATAGCCGCCCTTGCTAATGTGGTCTCCAAAGAAGAAAGCAGGCTTCTCCATCGAAGCGCGAGCATCCGTTGTGAATGCCGCGTCAGTCATAAGATCCCGAAAGGTTGCCGCGTCAACGTTGGAGAGCCTCTCCCTTCGCTCCTTCGACTTGTCGGCAGTCACAGGAGCAGTCCTTTGCAGCACAAAGGTTAAATCACGGTCAGCACCACCTATGTGCCCGAAGTGGCGCCTCTTGGAGAGTGGGCTGGAAGAGTGTCGCACTGCATAAGAAAATGACACTTGATCAGAAGTCTAAACGAAAATGATTAAGTGTCTATAATTCAGACGCAGAAGAGATACTGGATGCAGAAATTATCAAAATTCGCGTCCAGACCTGAGAATCCGCGTCCAGACCTGAGGACCGTGAGGCCAGCAGGGAGTCTGTGTTTTCAAAATCCAAGACTTATGAAAAATATCTAAGTACTTGGGACTCGGTGCAAGATTCATAAAAACCAGCGTCTGATGTCACAGAACACAAGAATCAAGTCTGCGTCCGGATCTTTCACAATTAGAAACATTCTAAGTGATGACTCCGAACGCAAGGCTTA
Source organism: Agave tequilana (assembly GCA_038442645.1). Taxonomy (NCBI): domain Eukaryota; kingdom Viridiplantae; phylum Streptophyta; class Magnoliopsida; order Asparagales; family Asparagaceae; genus Agave; species Agave tequilana. Next base: position 152,047 of record JAVJIF010004814.1, on the reverse strand, counting down.
CTGGCGCCCTATGTTCAACAAACAAGTACATCCTCAAGCGGATAGAAGCGGTAGGGTCATAAACCCGTGCCTTGTTTGTTAACTCAAAGACCGCGTCTGAGAACCAAACGCGGTTTCGAATCCACGTTGGCGGTTCTCCTTCAAAGAAGGGATTTTTAGGGTTATAAGAACTCCATAAACCCCTCTAATGGCGAAGATCAAGCCTGATGGCGTTATACCTGAGATAGGGGCTTCCTGCATGGAGGAACCGCCCCTTTGGGCCTCAGTGATGACCGCCTTCGACGATGAAACAGTTCGCTTGGCCTTGGGTGCCATTGCGAAGCAAGAATCTAATGCTAGACGGAAGAGAAGAGAACAAAGAGAACTTCTTTCTCAAAACCCTAGCAGATACACCTGAAGACGAAAGAGAGACTAATGGTGACTCTCTCGATGACTGTTGCCATTTATAGGCACGGTGATTCGCAAAGATACGCGGCGCTTGGCTCGACGCCGAATCACCGCCTGACGCGTGGACGGTGCATTTAATGCAGCGTGAAGTTCGCACGCCAAAAAGAAGTGTCCCGTCGGCTCCACAGGATATGTGACAGTGCACTCATGGCATGGCACGGATTCGCACCCAACAACCGCACCTCTTCAATGGACGCATCCCTTCAGCACGGCCATAATTGCGTCCAGAAAGTCGCGTCTTTACTCAAAAAAGATGCGTCTCTCTGAAAGTTCGCATCCTTCCAATCCGGCCTAGCATCGCGTCTGCCTTATGGAATGAAAGTCGCATCTTTAAAAAAGCGATACTATCCCTGCGTCCCAAAAGAGCGGCGTTCAGTCCTTACTTCTGCAAATCAGTTCAACAGTACACTGGCACAAGCAGACGACCGTCCACTCCTGGCTTTAAAGTGCACCCACGACTGACTTAAAGCAATCGGGGAGGTTTAGACTATGCATCTAGACACTCAACACGATCAACTTTGGTGGCTTTAAAGAGTTTCACAGTACACTCACGAAGACCATACTCCAGACATGATCAAACCCGGAGCATTGACAGTCCAGTCACAAGGGTGAGCTCAGATAGAGTCCAAAGTATTTCGAAATCCGTCCACTTAACTGCGGAGTGTCAAAAACTTTGGAGGGGGTTCTGTAGGCTGTCTAAAAATCACTAAAAGATAAGCCATTCAAAAACAGAGTCCCAAACTCCGACGCAGGGCTAGTCTCAGCCGCACCAAGGCGCGTGGGTCGAAACCCGCGTCTCTGCCACACCAAGGCGTGAGGGTCGAAACCCGCGTCTCAGCAGCACCAAGGCGCGTGGGTCGAAACCCGCGTCTCAGCAGCATCAAGGCGCGAGGGTCGAAACCCGCGTCTTAGCCGTACCAAGGCGCGTGGGTCGAAACTCGCGTCTCAGCCGCACCAAGGCGCGTAGGTCAAAATCCGCGTCTCAGCAGCTCCAAGGCGCGTGGGTTGACACCCGCGTCTCAGTTGTAACCGTCCCGATTTCGGGGCCAATCACGGCCCACATAACGGGAAAAGTTAGCCCCCATTATGGAGTGTTTTTAGGAGGCACGTACGCCCCTGAAACCCCTATAAATAGCCCCGTCGCTATGAAGAAGAGGGTCGAATTGAGAGGGGAATTGACAGTCAAATTGACAGTCGGATTTTCAGTGAGAGGATTTGTGGAAGAAAAGAGCTCTGAGAGAAAAGAGAGAGAGTTCAACTCTTTAGAGAACTTGCTGTGTTCAAGTTGCTCTTTGCCTATCTTCTCTTTGGGAGTTTTGGTAGACAGAGCTGAGTTACTCCATCTACCATCTGAAGAGGAGATCCCTGGAAGGTCTCGACGGTCACCTGGTCAACGGAGAACAAGATTCACTCTCCACCGCCACTTGAAGAACCGAACCTTAAACAAAGGGAGGATTCAAGACTCAATATCCTCCCTCCCTTGTAATCGGAAGACTGATCTGTTGTAATTTTCTATCCAATCAAAAGAATTTTACAATCGAATCCTCCTTTTCCGACGCATACAGAATGCTAGACAATATTTGTTGCTCTCCATCAAAGCTGACTTTTTTTAACAAGAATCTCAAAGTATTTCATCTGTCAATCTAACGGCAATGAAATGGGAAGGATATAAGTCCAAATCCTTTTGGAAGGACACAAATCTACCTTATATATATATATATATATATATATATATATATATATATATATATATATATATATATATATATATATATATATATATATATATATATATATATATATATATATATATATATATATATATAGTGAGTTGATCCCCTAAGAACGGTTCTCATGAATTCATGTAAAAACTTTCACGTGAGCCGTCGGACCTGATAGAGATCTAGTTTTATTTGATTTGATCTATCAGATCCGACGACCCACGTGAAAGTTCTCACAGAAATCCGTGAGAACCGTTCTTAGAGGATCAGCTCCCTATATATATATATATATATATATATATATATATATATATATATATATATAAAAGATAGATTTGTGTCCTCTAAAAGGATCTGTGTCTGAATCCTTCACACCCAAATTCAACCCTCCGACATTCGAATACAAAATTCACTTTGTTGAAATTGATCTATATTACTTCAAGTATTTACAAACCAAAAATCAAGTGTTTGGAATACTTTTTGCCCATGCATCAAGTAGGAGAAAAATGGACGGCATATATAGTGAGTTGATTAGTTTAACGGTGTAGAACATTTGAAACCTAACAAAAATTGGTTTATAGGGGTTTTTAAATGTTTAGATCATAATGAAATGGTCGGATCGAGAATTTGTATGTCTAAAGACATAGTTCTAATCAACTAACTACTTTCGGCTATCCATTTTGAGCCGCTTGATGGATGGGTAAAAAATTTTAAAACATTTGATTTTTGTTTATAGGTACTTGAAATACTATAGATCAACTTCAACAGAGTGGATCTTGTATTCAAATGTCAGAGGGTAGAATTTGAGTGGGAAGGATTCGGGCTCAAATCCTTTTGGAAGGACACAAGAGAGAGAGTTGATCCCCTAAGAACGGTTCTCATAGATTCCTATCAGAACTTTCAAGTGGGCCGTTGGATCTAATAGAAATCTGGTTTTATTTAATTTAATCTATCAGATACGATGACCCCGTGAAAGTTCTCACAGAAATCCGTGAGAACCATTCTTAAGGGATTAGTTCCCTATATATATATATATATATATATATATATATATATATATATATATATATATATATATATATATATATATATATATATATATATATATATATAGAGTTGTGTCCTTCCAAAAGGATTTGAATCTGAATCCTTCCCATTCAAATATAAACATCCGGCATTTGAATACAAGATCCACTCATTGAAGTTGATCTATTTTATTTCAAGTATCTATAAACCAAAAATCCCTTTTGCAGATGCATCAAGTAGGGAAAAAACGAACGGCCTAAATAGTGAATTGGTTAGTTTAACGGTGTAGAATATTTGAAACCTAATAAAAATTGGTTTGTAGGGATTTTTAAATGTTTAGATCATAATCAAATAGCTGGATTGAGAATTTATATGTCTAAAGACATAAATCTAGCAAACTTACTACTTTCGATCGTCCATTTTAAATAAAAAATACAAGACAGCAGTTGACAAGAAGAGACGAGAGAAACTCTTTAAAGAAGAAGATATGATGATGGTATATTTGAATAGAGAAATAATTTTAACTGACAGATGTTGGCCCAGAGGCCCTTGACCTTAGTTTTGAGATGACTAACTTATGAAGGTTAGTTTGCTAATGATCTTGTATTTAATAAGTTTCAGATACTGATCAAGATCTTAGTAGTGATTTGACTTCAACAAGAGATTCACAGTAAAAGTGTTGAAGTAAACAAGTGTTGATTCAAAAGCTCACATCGCAACGATCGCATCTAGCTCCTTTGGATCAAGTTTGGATCGAGTCGTCTTGGAGATGAAGATCGACGAGTAAACTTTGATTTGTTTAGTTTAGTTGTTTTTTAGATCTTGTGTAAGAATAAATTAGTTTGATACGCTCAAGTACACACACACACAAAAATTCAATAGTTTTTGATTTTGGTTTAACCGTTTTGAATTTTCAAGAATATATTCCTCGTTTTCATAAATAGATAGAATCAAAGAAGTTTTACATGGTTTATATGTATGTTGGATTTTATCCATATACATTATTATTTCATATTGTAGAAAAAATTATTTTGATGATTCTAGTTCATCTGTTTCAAGTTCTATTTTTAACAAAACTTAGTTTTGGATTTAATGTCAAAAACATAGATATATCTTTTTATATGTATTTTGGATTCTATTCATACACACTATGCTTCAAATATATTTCAATATCTTATTTTTGTATTTGAATAGGTTTTTGAGAATAGTTTTTTATTTTGAAGTCTTATCAAAAACTCTTGAAGACAAAAATAAAACGAGTTTTGAAAATACAGTTTTTTGTTTCAAGTTCAATTTCTAATGCCTCAAAAATAGTTCAAATTGTTTGTAATATGGGTTGATCTTTGATCAAACATATTTGTATTTTAAGTACTTACATGAACTTATTTTTGTGAATTTTATATTTTTATGTGATTTTATGGGTATTTAAAAGACCAAGTTTTTAAATCCTAAAACCCAGCCTGAGACCACTGGAGGTCGACCGGACCAGATCTCGATCGATCGGGCGGTCGATCGATGCACACAGGATGTGCACGATGCTCAGCCATTGGGCCGATTTAGAGAGCTTGCTCTCTGGATCTAGCCTCGGTCGACCGACTGATCGACCGACCAGAGAGTTCACTCTCTGGTTCTGGCCTCAGTCGACCGGGTGGTCGACCGACAGGCAAATTGCCTTGGGGTGATCGACCGGCCAGTCGACCGATAACCCCAACGGTTAGAAATCTGACCGTTGGCTGGTCAAACGGGCGGTCGAACGACGGCCATTCTGGCCCTGTTCTGGACCACAGCGGCTATATTTTGGGAATCCTATAAATATGGGCTCCCTTGGCCTGTTTCTTCTAAGATTTTTAAGAGCAATTTTTTTCTACCTTCTCAAGTGTGTTTTCAACAAATTTTTCAAAAGAGTTTCTGTGTCAAAATTCTCTATCTTTATTTGTTTTCAAAGTTTTGAAAAATCAAAGAAAATCAAGTTTTGGGAATTCTATTTTGTTCTTCATTTTATATATCCGTTAAGAAGTTTTTTTTCAAGTATTTTCTTTGTTGTTTTATTTCCAAATATTTTGTTTTCTCACATACTTGAGTTATCATCTCAAATCTATCTTTAGGATCTTTGTATTATTAGAAAAATTGTTTGTGATCCTTTGAGATCACCAAAGAGAGTTTGTGATCATTAGATCACCAAGTTTTAATTTTTCTTTGATTTATGCTAGGATTGTGCCTTTCTTCTTGTGTAGAGGTGATTGTGTAGAGAGAGGAGTTATGTACTCCCTATGTTGAGTTGTAATTTCTTAGTGGAGGTCCCCTTGTGGAAGGTTCTGTGGGGGACATAGTGAAATCCTTCTATGTGAAGGCGGGGACGTAGAGCAGTGACTCGAGCCTCAAAATATATCCTTGTGTTTGCATTTAGATTTTTTTCTCAACTATATCTCTCTTTATATCTTGCATTGCCTTTCATTAGTCATATCATATACATGTTTGGTATTGTTTGTGTTCCCACACTTGTGTTGAACCAAGAGAGCTTCAACTAGCACATCAACTCTTAATTTAGAGGAATCTAGAGGAGTAGTTTCAGACTCCTTCACGAGAAATTCGAGCTCACTCTTGGTTACACATAGTGTGTTAGCAATTAAGTTTTAAATTTCGCATCATTTGTCTTAAATTAGCTTGTACACTTATTCACCCCCTCTAGGTGTACTTATAATTGGTATTAGGGCAAGCGCACATGATATTAAGTTTAACCACTTAGGATTGTGATCCGTGGATTGCTAATTTAGATTTACTTTTGCACACTTATAGTTTATACACTCATGGATTTTCTTACCCCTCCCATGTATGATGTTTCCAATATCGATATGTGAAATTTTAAGATGAATGCATACCTCAAAATCTGAGGATTGCATGTCTTTCTTGCCACTACCAAGAAATCTCATCTTGGTAATAACAAGTACCTAGAAGCCAATTCACAAGCCATGTAGACACTTAGGCACACACTTGGAAAAAAATATCTTTCTTTGATTTCTCATTGTGATTCCGCTTTTGTAGTGTTGAACACATTGATCTCTCTCAAGGAACAAAGACAACACATTTAGGAAAGAGAACCAAGAAGGGATGAATTCGAGCAAACGTGCTACTTGGTCCAAGGGAATGACTCCCTTGAGGTAAATTTGGATACCCATCTTGATGATTGTGCAAGTTCTTCATGTGATGATAAAGCTATGGATGCACATATATTAAATGAAGAACTATCCATGTTTTGTAAAAACTTGCTTTCAAAGCAAAAAGCTTTGAAAAGCAAGAGTTTTGATTTAAAAAGGAAAAATGAAAATTTATTTTCTAAACTTGATTTGTTTTGCAAGAAAGAGTTGAGATTTCAAATGAGAGAGACTCATTTAAAGTTCAACTTGACGTTGCTTTAAATGAAAATAAAATTTTGAAAAATGAAAATGAGTTTGATCTTGTTTTGAAGAAAAATAAGGTTTTGTCTTCAAAACTTAATTTTGTTTTAAAAGAAAATGATTCTTTGAAAAATATAATTGTTTTAATTTCAAAAGAATTGGATTTTATTTCAAAGAAAAACACTTCTTTGAAAAATGATTTTTCTTCTCATTCTTTTCATGATTATATTGTTATACCTCCTATTATAAGAATGCTTCCTCTACTTCTTTAATTATTGAAAATGATATTATTTGTAAAAGAAAATTGTAGATTGTTTGAGCTCCATTTTGAGCCAACGTGCTATGAATCACAAGAGATTGAAATTCATGTTTCACAAGAAACATACTCCACCTATGCATGACACCATTCACGGCATATGCATACTCATCATGCTCACACACATGATTATATGTATGCTATGTGTACACTTATACACATTGTGTACATACGGGTCACCTTACAAAATTTTGTTATGATAGAATACATAATTCAAAATTTGCAAATAAATTTGTTTAGGTTAGAAAATATGCTAAACCCCATGAACCCAAAACGATATGGGTACCAAAATCTACCCCTATTTTATTTGTTGTAGGTGTGGGCTCTCACAAAACGTGAGAGTAGTGGCGCCTTGATGGTGGATGCATTTCGAACTCAAAGATTATATCTATGAATGCATCACTTTCAAAGGATGTTTAGGTGGGAGAACCACCATGGTTTGGAGACCTAGAGACTAGTTCTATTGATTTTTGTAATTATCTCTAACTCTTTGTTTTAGTTTACATGAGTTTATATTATTGATTTTTGGCATGTCATATTTTAATGCTCATTATGTTAAATACAATGTTAATTAAACATGTGATATGCATAGATAGTCTTTGAGATATACCCATATTCATATGGATTCATATTTTTGTGTTCTCACTATTGTATAATTAATATGTATATCCTAATTCTAATAGCACGCGCTCTTAGTCAAATGATCATGTTGTTTATATTTTTATGCTTCATATTTTGATTACTTGTTTAGATGTAAATTCTATTAAAACTTGTGTTTGTACTTGTACAATTAGTGTGACACACTTGATTATTATGTATTTGTGCTTCACTGCTCATTTGTACTCATTAGGTGTACATGTATTACTTAGTTTTGATGATTCTTACTTTTACACTTATTTTTCCTATTTTTGTACATGCTTTTGTTTTTGCTTCATGTATATATTAATTTTGTCCAAAGCTATAGTCATACATGTCTATCCCAGAGTCGCTTGCCTTCATGCAATATTCTTTTGTGGACTCGTTTATATTTGAGATATGTATGTATACTTTAGTTTTGACAAAACATATATATACCTTGAAGCTTGTTTAGTTTTGATGAAAATTTTAGTTTTGATGATTTTCATGCTTATGAAAAAGAAATTTTGATTGAGCTTCATTGTTTCATTTTCATGTATATGTTTCTTGCATATTTGTTTACTTATGGTTTTGATCTATGTGCCTATATGTGCTTAATGAATTTTTGAGTGTCGATTCTCATGTAATTTTCATATATTATGATATATATATATATATATATATATATATATATATATATATATATATATATATATATATATATATTTGTTTTATTCCTTACTTGAAGAATTTAGTACTAGTTTATAAAATTATCTTTAAACTAGTTTTTACTCTTCAATTGGTAGAGTTTTTAAATATGCTAAAAGTATTTTCAAATCATATTTTTGAAAACCCTACCAACCAAAGGGCGATTGGATGGGCGACCATGCCTTGTATACCCTTATTGAATATCTTTCAAACATATGCATGATAGGTGGTAGGTATGAGTTATACATGATTTTAATGAAAATTCATTTTTATATACTCATATTTATTTTATATATGTATGCATCTTAATTTCAATTGATATTATATTGCTCTGATCATACATACATATAGATATTTTCTTGTGCTTATTTTACAATGTTCATACATATAGCACAAATTGATTTTATGCTAAGTTTTATATTCTTAATGATAATTGATATCTTTACAAGATTATGCGTTATTTTTATTGGTATTTCATAAAGGGGGAGAAAAAATTCTGTTTATCTTTCAATTAGTTTTATTTTCAATTGGTATCTTACTCTGACTTTTATGATGAAAAATATTTTGTTTTGGTATATGCTAACATTTCAATATTGGTATTATTCTCAATTAGGTATCTTTATTGTAAAATAGTTCTAGTGTTTACCTAAAAATTTAGTTTTTACTTTCAATTGGAATCATGTCTTTCTATTAATATCAATTGGTAAAAAGGTTGTTTCACTTTCAATTAATTTCTTTCAATTGATTGTTTTTATCGATATCAAATCTTGTTTAAAAAAATATTTATTGGTATTGTTTGTTTGTCTTCACCCCTTTGTTGATAGTAACAAAAAGGGGGAGAAGGATTTAGGATTATATATGCATGCTTTATTAAGTGTTTATGCATATATATATATATATATATATATATATATATATATATATATATATATATATATATATATATATATATATATATATATAATGTTTTTTATTGGTATCTTGAGCTACGTTGCAAATCTTTATTGTTTTATTCATATATATGAGTTAAGGGGGAGCTTCTATGAAGCTTATCCTTAATTAATGCATATATAACCTCATAAGTTTTGTCATCATTAAAAAGAGGGAGATTGTTGGCCCAGATGCCCTTGACCTTAGTTTTGATGATGACTAACTTTTGAAGGTTATTTTACTAATGATCTTGTGTTTTATATGTTTCAGATACTGATCAAGATCTTAGTAGTGATTTGACTTCAACAAGAGATTCACAGTCAATGTGTTGAAGCAAACAAGTGTTGATTCAAGAGCTCACATCGCAACGATCGCATGTTGCTCATATGGATCAAGTTTGGATCGAGTCGTCTTGGAGATGAAGATCGACAAGTAGACTTCAGTTTGTTTAGTTTAGTTTTTGTTTAGATCTTGTTTAAGAATAGATTAGTTTTGATATGCTCAAGTACACACACACAAGTTCAATAGTTTTTGATTTTGGTTTAACCGTTTTAGATTTTCAAGAATATATTCCTCGTTTTCATGAATAGATAGAATCAAAAGAAGTTTTACATGGTTTATATGTATATTGGATTTCATCCATATATATTATTGTTTCATATTGTAAAAAAACTTATTTTGATGATTCTAGTTCATGTGTTTCAAGTTCTATTTTTAACAAAACTTAGTTTTGAATTTAATGTCAAAAATTTATATATATCTTTTTATATGTGTTTTGGATTCTATTCATACACATTATGCTTCAAATGTGTTTCAATATCTTATTTTGTATTTAAATAAGTTTTTGAGAAATAGTTTTTCATTTTAAAGTCTTAGCAAAAACTCTTGAAGATAAAAATAAAACAAGTTTTGAAAATATAGTTTTTTTTGTTTCAAGTTCAATTTCTAATACCTCAAAAATAGCTTAAATTGTTTGTAATATGGGTGATCTTTGATCAAACATATTTATATTTCAAGTGCTTACATGAACTTATTTTTGTGAATTTTATGTGTTTTTATGGGTATTTAAAAGATCAAGTTTTCAAATCCTAAAACCCAGCTTAAGACCACTGGCGGTCGACCGACCGGTCGACAGGACCAGATCTCGGTCGACCAGGCGGTCGATCGATGCACACACGACGTGCACAAGGCTCTAGCCATTGGGCCGGTCGATCAACTAGAGAGTTCACTTTCTGATTCTAGTCTCGGTCGATCGGGAGGTCGATCGACAGGTAAATTGCCCTAGGGGCGGTCGACTGGTCAGTCGACCGACAACCCCAACAGTCAGAAATTGACCGTTGGCCGGTCGATCGGCGGTAGATTGACAGGCCATTCTGGGCCTGTTCTGGAACCCAACGGCTATATTTTGGGAATCCTATAAATATGGGCTCCCTTGGCCAGTTTCTTCTAAGATTTTTAAGAGCAATTTTCCTACCTTCTCAAGTGTTTTCAACAAAGTTCTCAAAAGAGTTTTTGTGCTAAAATTCTCTATCTTTATTTGTTTTCAAAGTTTTGAAAATTAAAGAAAATCAAGCTTTTGAGATTTTTTTTGTTCTTCATTTTATATATCCATTAGTTTTCTCATATACTTGAGCTATCATCTCAAATCTATCTTTAGGATCTTTGTATTGTGGAAAAAATTATTTGTGATCCTTTGAGATCACCAAGAGAGAGTTTGTGATCATTGTATCACCAAGTTTTAATTTTTCTTTGCTTTGTGCTAGGCTTGTGCCCTTCCCTCTTGTGTAGAGGTGATTGTATAGAGAGAGAAATTATGTACTCCCTGTGTTAAGCTGTAATTCCTCAGTGGAGGTCCCTTTGTGGAAGGTCCTGTGTGGACATAGTGAAAATCCTTCTGTGTGAAGGCGAGGATGTAGAGCAGTGGCTCGAACCTCAAAATGTATCCTTGTGTTTACGTTTGGATCTTTCTCTCTCAACTTTATCTCTCTTTATATCTTGAATTGCCTTTCATTGTTCATATCATATACATGCTTGGTATTGTTTGTGAGACCACACTTGTGTTGAACCAAGAGAGTTTTAAATAGCACATCAACTCCTAATTTAGAAGAATTTAGAGGAGTAGTTCCTGAGTCTTTCACGAAAAATTCGGGCTCACTCTTGGTTACACATTGTGTATTAGCAATTAAATTTTAAATTCCGCATCATTTGTCCTAAAGTAGTTTGTACACCTATTCACCCCTTCTAGGTGTACCTACAATTAGTATCAGAGCAAGCGCTCCTGATATTTGGTTTAACCACTTAGGAGTATGATCCATAGATTGCTAATCTAGATTTGCTTTTGCACACATATAGTTTATACACTCATGAATTTTCTTGCCCCTCTCATGTATGATGTTTTCAATATCGATATGTGAAAGTTTAAGATGAGTGCATACCTGAAAATCCTAGGATTGCCTATCTTTCTTGCCACTATCAAGAAATCTTATCTTGGAAATAACAAGTACCAAGAAGCCAATTCACAAGCCATGGAGGCACTTAGGTACACACTTGACAAAAAACATCTTTTTTTAATATGATACTGCTTTTGTAGTATGGAACACATTGATCTCTCCCAAGGAACAAAGACAACACATTTTGAATAGAGAACCAAGAAGGGATGAATCCGAGCAAACATGCTACTTGGTCCAAGGGAATGACTCCCTTGAGATAAATTCAGATACCCATCTTGATGATTGTACTAGTTCTTCATGTAATGATAATGCTTTGGATGCACATATTTTAAATGAAGAACTATCCATGTTTTATGAAAACTTGCTTTCAAAGTAAAAAGCTTTGAAAAGCAAGAGTTTTGATTTAAAAAGGAAAAAAATGAAAGTTTATTTTCTAAACTTGATTTGGTTTTACAAGAAAGGGTTGAGATTTCAAATGAGAGGGACTCATTGAAAGTTCAACTTGACCTTGGTTTAAATGAAAATAAAATTTTAAAAAATGAAAATGAGTTTGATCTTGTTTTGAAGAAAAATGAAGTTTTGTCTTCAAAACTAAATTTTGTTTTAAAAGAAAATGATTCTTTGAAAAATAAAATTATTTTAATTTCAAAAGAGTTGGATTTTGTTTCAAAGAAAAATACTTCTTTGAAAAATGATTTTTCTTCTCATTCCTTTCATGATTCTATTGTTATATGATAGGTAGTAAAAAATGCATATTCATCACTACATTTACTATCATGTTTCCCTATTTATTCTTTTAATTATGCACTATTACTAAAGTTTTGTTATTAAATGTGTGCAGGCCTTGAGCAATTAAAAAATAAAGAAATAAAAGCCTAAATGAAGCCCAGAATCCCAAAAAGCCTATGTGCAAAAGTTGTAGTAATTTAGAAGTTTCTATATTATCTAACCTAATCTAAACTTAGATTTTTAAATTCTTTATTTAAAATCTAAGGGAGGAAAAGAAGGATAAGATAGAACTCCTAATTGCTAAAAGAAGAGGAAAAGGATGGACTTCTACTCAACCCTAATTGCTTGCAGGACAAGGCTAAAGATAAAGGGAGAAGAGTGCAAAGATAACAAAATCATTTTAAAGATTTGAATTTAGGGTAACTTGCTTCCCAAGTTATCCCGAATTTTCAAAATAAAGAGTCGGTATGCAAATTCTAGAAGGATATACCCAGATGGACGGACCAGAGAAGGCCACGCGAGGAAACGTGTGGCCAGAAGCCACACTATAGCCGCGTTTCCGCGGGTGAATGGATGAGTCTGGCGATGTGTATTCGTGGAGGAGTTGTACCGGGACTCTACTTCTTCCATCTCCTATAAATACCCCTGCAGAGCAACATAGAGGGGGCATCCAGAGACGGTAACTTAGGGTTTTTCTTAGGCTAATTTTTAGATTGTAACTTAGTTTTTTTGAGTTTTCTTTTATGTAATTTTTACTTTCCTTTATGTAACTGAGAGGAGAAAGGAAGGAGATCAAACTTGTACTGAGGGTGACATCGGTGTAAGTAAGTCTTTTCTTTCATTGTTATTAGATTCAAATCAAAGTTTCTTTTTCTTCTTTACTTTTGTTTTCGTTTGCTTTCCTCTGATGTGTTTGTAATCCAAGTGAATTCGATAGCCTCGAGACTGCTTCGCCATTGCAAGTGCCCTTGATGGCCTATGGCGATGAATAACCATTCTTTGTTAGTTTAGCTCCACCCTTTTATTTGTAGTATAGATCGAGAATGGGGAAGATCCTATACGCCATGCTTGATTGCCTTCAAAGACAAGGTAAGTCGTCGCAATGAATCTAAGGTATATGAGCACTGAAGAGGTAAGTAATTTTTAAGTTATTTTTCTTTTCTTTTATTTCTTTAGTTTAGATCACCAACACCAACAACACCCAATTCAATTTCTTATATATAATCTATTTTTCTTATTTCCATCTTCTTAATCTACCATCTTCTTCCTAATTTAACTTTAACTCAAATTTTCTTTTTTTCTTTTAAAGAACTAAAGAAGAACTTTAACCATACTTTGTAACCTAAAAGAGAACTTGCTAAAAAAGCTTCCATCGCTAGTCCCTCCTTGTGGATCACGACCCGCACAGCCACTTGCTATTACGGTAGAATTGAGTAATTTGCACATCTCTCTTTTAAAGTTTTGAAATTCTGTATTTTGTGTGCAGGTAAAACCTCAATCAAATTTTGGCGCCGTTGCCGGGGAGGGACGGTAAGTTAATCTCTTTAAAAGTTTACATTTTTGGTTAACTTTCTTCTTTTTTTTTGTACAGATTCAACAACAAGGAATATCTGTTGCAGTGGACATATAAGTGGACTTGGACTCTGCTCGAGAAAGCAGAGCCAAGAAGCCCTCAGATTTGCTACAATCCTGTGGCAAACTGAGTGAACTACTAACTTGTGTTTTTTGCAGGTTGGCTGAATTTCATAGTTAAAATATCTGTAGCATTTATTTTCTTGTTTGACTCACTGTATATATATATATTTCTAACACAACAGTAAAATGATGATTGTAAATGCTAAAAAATGATTTAGACTTTGCATTTAGGCACATGTCTATTTCATTACATTTTCTATTTACTGTTGAAGAGTGCTGGAGCAAAGGTATGTGTGCATAGCATTTAGTATAAGGTTCATTCTTGTATGATTGCTTGAATGTTACTTTTTCTCTATACTTGTACACTACACTGAATTGACTTAAGGGCTTGTCCTATAAACAAGATAAGGTGGGGAAGTCATTACCCTCCCTTAGCCCACAAATAATCTCCTCACTCACTAACCCAAGCCTAACTAAAAATGAGTAGGCGTTGGCCCTAGGGACATCTCGGACTCAATTAGGAGATTATCCTAAGGGGGAAAGGTGTTGGAATTTGACTCCTGCCAAATCAGTGTCTAGGAAGGGGATTAAGAGCCGAAAGCCCGAAGGTTGGTGGTTACTTAATTAAGGAACGTCTTTGACAGATAACCTCCCACCAATCTTGCCCTGACCTGGCTGATTAGCTTGTGGTCAACGTCCGCATTATACCTCCCGTGGACAGTCTAACAAGTTAGGAGTCGTCTAGGTCATAGGTCTACCCTAACTTAGTTTAGAATTTTTTATTTTTTTCTTTGTTTGCTTATTTGTTTCTTTGTTTGGGTTTTATTGTGTGATATGGCTTATAATAACAATTTTTTCAATTTTAATGGTAATCCATATTACACACCAACCTCTTTCTCGGATATTACCAACCAGCATATCATAACTTTAACCAACCTAGTGTGCCGGAGTGGTCTTATCCGAATGAATATAACCCATGCCCTCCATCTTATGACCATAATTTCTACAACAATTTCAACTCTTCACAGAGTCCATGGGGATTCGCCTCTCCCGAATCCAATTTTCAACCAACTTGTCCTCCTTATCCACCTTGTCCACAATATTTTCAAGATTCATACTCAGTTCCACCAGTTCAAAATAGAAAACCATCAATCTTAGAAATGATGGAAAAGAGTATGCATGAGTCCGAGCAACAAAAATAGAAAACCATCAATCTTGGACATGATGATGCGTGAGTCCAAGCAACAATCACAGAATCTGACGGACTCACCATTTCACCACGATTGTTACAACAACACTTCATCTTTTCAAGTCCAATCACAACAAAACGATGAACCAATCGACTATGAAAAGATGCTTGAAGCCATGACTCAGGCTAGAATCGCTCGTGATCATGACATAGATATGATGGTTCAAACTTTACGTTCTCACCGTTTGACCATATCTGTTGTCGCTAACCATTCTGTGAGAGCCGAAGAGTCATCTTGTTTTGAAAAACAAGATTCCATTTCAGTACAATCATTTGAACTTGCCCAAACTTTAAATTTTGAAAATGACATTGACAGTTTGGCAAGTTATTCATTTCCTAAAATAGAACTTGAGAATGAATATGATCCTGACCCTCAACTTGGTTATTCAATTCTACTTCCTAATTCAATAATGACTCCGATGTCTTCACCTGATTTTAATACTTTTTTCGAGTCAACATTGGATCCTGTGCCAATTCAAAATGAAATTGAATCACCCATCATTGATGATCATCATATTGAACTTGACCAATTTCATACTTTTGAAAGTCCCATTGATAAATTGGCAAGTTCTCATTTTTATAAAATTGAACTCAATGAGATATGTGACCTTGATTCTTAAATTTGTGATTCAGTTCAAATTCCCGAATTAATATTGACTCCTATTTTGTTACCCGATTTGAGTAATATTTTAGAGTCAGTTTTGATTCCCACACCTGTTATTCTTGAACTTGAATCACCAATATTAAGTCACATTCCATTATGGAAAATGAATGTGGACTTGAGTTTCAACTTCTTGATTTGGACCCACCTCCTGAACCAATCTCGACGGCTGAACCTTTACTTGATTTGAGTCACTTTCCTGAGTCGGTATT
Source organism: Agave tequilana (assembly GCA_038442645.1). Lineage (NCBI taxonomy): Eukaryota > Viridiplantae > Streptophyta > Magnoliopsida > Asparagales > Asparagaceae > Agave > Agave tequilana. The sequence continues at coordinate 135,953 of JAVJIF010004814.1, read as the reverse complement.
AGTTTCCGTACTTTCTGTATCCAAGTCAATCATTCTATCTTTTTACACTCCATTTTGGGACAAGGCGGTTGACAAAATTGACTCCGAAATTAATTATGGAATTTGAAAATTAGATGGGGTTAAATTTTTAATAAAAAATGTTCATACATATATCATTTTAGTGGGTTATACAAGAGAGATTTCTGGTGGGTTCCTCCGAACTCCACAAAAATTCGATTGGGCCGTATTTCATGGATCAATCAGACCACCACCGGAACCACCACCTTAAGGTAATATTTTCCTTCCCTTTCTTCTTTTTCACGCATCTATGCATTAATTCATACATTGAGGACAATGCATGAGATAGGTGTGGGGGAGGATTTACTAAGATACTAACATAGTTTAGATACTAAATAAAAAAATTTTTTTTTTTGAAAAAAGGACAATATTTTGACTTATCTTTTGAAAGAAATCTAAGTTAATCTTAAGGATTAGGAAAATCATGATTAGGATTTCTAAAAACTTGGTCAAAATAAAATAAATTGTTGAATTTTTAGGTATAAGAGAAAAAAATTGAATAAGTAATTAGTCTTGATTTTTACCTCAATGCAATGTGCATACCTAATACACATCTAGGATTCTAAGACAAAGACTCTTGTGCTTTATAAAAAATATATAAAAAAATAAAAAAATAAATAAATAAAGAAATTCACTAATTAAGCTGGATACATGTGCCTCAAGAAGCATAAGTATTCACGCCTAAAGGTGATTTTATAAATAGAGTCCTTGGTTTTGTGGCCTAGTTCACTCGAATTTGAGTCCGTGGGGTGTTTTCTCACCCGGTGCCCTAAAACTAACCAGTTTGGGAGCCACCGACTTTAAGTTCGCTACATGGGTGGATTAGAAAGCCTAAGAAAACTAAGAAATATTATTTATTTATGTACTAACACATCTAATAGTCAATTAGTTAGATATGAGGGCCTCAAGAAGCCTTGATACTTATACGAATGAAAATTAGATGAGTTATACATATTAAGAAAAAGAATAAAAAATATATATAAAAAAAGGGGCATGAGAGTCCAAGTTAAAGAATTCCTAGTAAAAATTCACAAGGATGCATATGACTTAGGGTAACGAAAGAGACTATACAAAATTCAATTTTGATTCTTACCTAAAATGGATAACAATTTATTATATAAAGACTAAGTTTAAGAATGAATAAAAATGATAATTCTAAAACATATAGACTACTTAGTCTCTTCAAACATATTTCAAATATTTTCCTTTTTATGGATTTTGTGGGTGTAATCTGCTGAAAACCCTCACGAGATAACACTCGTCCTCTAGGGTAACCTAGAGGTTTAACGGCTTGTTGCACGTGCTAAGTGCAACCGTGATGCCTACGAAAGTGAGTTAGGATAGATTAGTTTTTCTTTTCTTATTCTTTTTGATTTTTACTCGAGGACGAGCAAAAAGATAAGTGTGGGGGTGTGATAGGTAATAAAAAATGCATATTCATCACTACATTTACTATCATATTTCCCTATTTATTCTTTTAATTATGCACTATTACTAAAGTTTTGTTATTAAATGTGTGCAGGCCTGGAGTAATTAAAAAATAAAGAAATAAAAGCCTAAATGAAGCCCAGAATCTCAAAAAGCCCATGTGCAAAAGTTGTAGTAATTTAGAAGTTTTTATATTATCTAACCTAATCTAAACTTAGATTTTTAAATTCTTTATTTAAAATCTAAGGGAGGAAAAGGAAGGATAAGATAGAACTCCTAATTGCTAAAAGAAGAGGAAAAGGATGGACTTCTACTCAACCCTAATTGCTTGCAGGACAAGGCTAAAGATAAAGGGAGAAGAGTGCAAAGATAAAAAAATCATTTTAAAGATTTGGATTTAGGGTAACTTGCTTCCCAAGTTATCCCAAATTTTAAAATAAAGAGTCGGTATGCAAATTCCAGAAGGATATACCCAGATGGACGGACCAGAGGAGGCTACGCGAGAAAACGTGTGGCCAGAAGCCACACTATAGCCGCGGAAACGCGGCTATAGCCGAGTTTCCGCGGGTGAATGGATGAGTCTGGCGATGTGTTTTCGTGGAGGAGTTATACGGGACTTTACTTCTTCCATCTCCTATAAATACCCTGCAGAGCAACAGAGAGGGGGCATCCAGAGACAGGAACTTAGGGTTTTTCTTAGGCTAATTTTTAGATTGTAACTTAGTTTTTTTAGTTTTCTTTTATGTAATTTTTACTTTCCTTTATGTAACGGAGAGGAGAAACGAGTTTCATGGAGGAAGGAGATCAAACTTGTACTGAGGGCGACACCGGTGTAAGTAAGTCTTTTCTTTCATTGTTATTAGATTCAAATCAAAGTTTCTTTTTCTTCTTTACTTTTGTTTTCGTTTGCTTTCCTCTGATGTATTTGTAATCCAAGTGAATTCGATAGCCTCGAGACTACTTCGCCATTGCAAGTGCCCTTGATGGCCTATGGTGATGAATAACCATTCTTTATTAGTTTAGCTCCGCCATTTTATTCGTAGTGTAGATCGAGAATGGGGAAGATCCTATACGCCATGCTTGATTGCCTTCAAAGATAAGGTAAGTCGTCGCAATGAATCCAAGGTATATGAGCACTGAAAAGGTAAGTAATTTTTAAGTTATTTTCTTTTTTTATTTCTTTAGTTTAGATCACCAACACCAACAACATCCAATTCAATTTCTTATATATAATCTATTTTTCATATTTTCATCTTCTTAATCTACCTTCTTCTTCCTAATTTAACTTTAACTCAAATTTTCCTTTTTTCTTTTAAAGAACTAAAGAAGAACTTTAACCATACTTTGTAACCTAAAAGAGAACTTGCTAAAAAAGCTTCCATCGCTAATCCCTCCTTGTGGATCACGACCCGCACAGCCACTTGCTATTGCGGTAGAATTGAGTAACTTGCACATCTCTCTTTTAAAGTTTTGAAATTCTGTATTTTGTGTGCAGGTAAAACCTCAATCATTATACCTCCTATTGATAAGAATGCTTGCTCCACTTCTGCTTCAATTATTGAAAATGATATTTGTGTATTGAAGAAAAGTGTAAATTGTTTGAGCTCCATTTTGAACCAATGTGCTATGGATCAAAAGAGATTGAAATTCATATTTCGCAAGAAAGATGCTCCATCTATGCATGCACACCATTAATGGCATACACATGCTCATCATGCTCACACACATGATTATATGCATGCTAATGTGTACACTTGTACACAGTGTGGACGTACGGGTCACCTTGCAAAATTTAGTTATGATAGAATACATAATTCAAATTTTGTAAATAAATTGTTTGGGTTAGAAAAAATGCTAACCCCCATGAACCCAAAAAGATATGGGTACCAAAATTCACCCCTATTTTATTTGTTGTAGGTGTGGGCTCTGACAAGACGTGAGAATAGTGGTGTCTTGATGGTGGATGCATTTCGAACTCAAAGATCATATCTATGGATGCTTCACTTTCAAGGGATCTTTAGGTGGGAGAACCACCATGGCTTGGAGACCTAGAGACTAGTTCTATTGATTTTTGTAATATCTCTAACTCTTTATTTTAGTTTACATGCATTTATATTATTGATTTTTAGCATGTCATGTTTTAATGCTCATTATGTTAAATGCAATGTTAATTAGACATGTGATATACATAGATAGTCTTTGAGATACACCCATGTTCATATGCATTCATATTTTATGTTTTCACTATTGTTTAACTAAATATGTATATCCTAGTTCTAATATCACGTGCACTTAGCCTAATGATCATGTTGTTTATATTTTTGTGCTTCATGCTTTGATTACTTGTTTAGATGTAATTCTATTAAAAGTTGTGTTTGTACCTGTACAATTAGTGAGCCACACTTGATTATTATGTGTTTGTGCTTCATTGCTCTTAAGAAGCTAGTTAAAGGTTCTAATTGGCACATAAGGAGCTGGTCAGGATGAAAGGTGCAATCCTAAAAAAAGGGGGCTATTTAAGGGTTCTAATCGCGGCAAGCCAGCAGAGTATTAGTTATATCACTACCAGAATCCAATGCCTTCAAACGATTAAGGATAGAGAAAATTATTGTCTTTTAAGTCCAATAGAAATTCTCGATAACTCACCATGCTGAGGGGAATATTGTGGCTAGCCCAACTCAAACGATGGTTGGTAAAGGCATACCAAATCCGTTGACAGCTGAGGGTTTGCTAAAAATCCTAAGGGACCTGATCCTATTTGATTCACCTTCAAAATCGCTTACCAATTCTTGTCCATGGAATGGTAGGACCACATAAAATAATATTCATTTCCCCTACAAAATGAATCATAAGTCAAACCTATCATGTTAACATTAAACCTCTGATAGTGAGACTCTGACATATTTCCTAGCGGATAAAATCAACATTCCCGCCGGATCTTGCTAATATCCCAGCAGATCAAACTCCACTTGCCATTCTCTTCAATAGAATGACAAGTCTACTCAAATTGCTGTTATGTTCAAACACCTCTTATAGTAAACGAATTCTTGTCAAGTTAACATCACACCTATGACAGGTTGCTTTACAAATCCCCATGCAGAGAAGCTGTCACGATCACTTCTGACAAAATCTCCTTTTAACTCCCTAACGAGCTTCTGTTAGACTCTCCTTGAAGTTTATTATTTCTCTTTTTAGTCCCCAGTGGACTTTCTTGGTTGTCATGCTAACAATATATCTATGACAATTTCTTTCAAATAACATCTGAAGGAGATATCAATTTTCCCACGGAGTTTATAATCAAATCCTATTTCTCCCAGTGAAATTATTTCTTTTACCGTCATGCCAAGTTCGTCACCTCTAAACGATAGAAATTCTGAGCTTGGTGGTTTCTCAATCGGTTATGTCCATGTTGCCTCTGAACTGACAGATAGCCAAGTCTCATCTTCCAGTCCGGTAGGGATTACTCCTTTGCCGTTATGTCCAGTTAGCCACCTCTGAACGACAGAGTGATTGCAAACATTTATTGCATTATTCTTTACTATATTTTCATATTTATCATATAATAAATCTTCTAAATTTCTTATCTTAAATGTCTATTTTGTAGAAGATAATCATGGGAAGAAAGAGGATAAAATCAAATAAATATCAGTTAAATTCAGATTTAACTAGATCTATTTTGTTAGAGGTTTCAGTTGGTTAAATTCAATTTTAGGTGAACCAAGTGGTTAAAGTTAAAGATCAACCGAGGATAACGTCAAATACAGAGTCCAAATTCAAAATCCAAAGAGATAAATTGATAGAGAGATGATCAATGGATGAGATAAAGCAATTTTAACTCAGATTCTGACGGGATACATTTTAGTATTTAAATCATAATTTGCTCTACCGAAACTCCAGTCTGATGATTCAAGATGATCCAGAAAGAAGACTTAAAGGGCTACAACTCTTAAATTGATCACTATCTTAATTCTGTCAATTGATAAGTTATATTCTGCAATCAACATGCCAATAAGTTGCAGATCAGAACTGAATATTCACATCAAATCAAGTTTGGAGATAAGGGGAGGATTCAAATTTAGAAATAATCAGCTTCCCCAATCTTCATACTCCTCTACCCTCTGTATTTCTCCCATAAATACCTACAATCTCAAAGGCAAATAGAAGCAACCATGCAAAGATAGATTTTAAGCCAGTTTTTCATTCTTTTTAGTGTAGATTTTTATTTTTTTATGTAATTTTTACTTTTCTTTATATAACTGAGAGGAGAGACGAGTTTCATGAAGGAATGAGAGCAAGCTTATACTGAAGGTGATACCAGTGTAAGTAAGTCTGTTCTTTCATTATTATTTGAATCCAATCGATGTTTCTTTTTATTCTTTACTCTTGTTTTCATCTACTCTCCTCTGATGTGTTGCAATTCAAGTGAATCCGATAGCCTCGAGACTGCTTCACCATTGCAAGTAGCCTTGATGGCCTATGGTAATGAACAACCATTCTTTTATTAGTTTAGCTTGCCTTTTATTCATAGTATAGATCGGGAATGGGGAAAATTTTACATGCCATGCTTGATCACCTTCAAAGACTAAGTAAGTCGTAGCTACAGATCCAAGGTATATGAGCACTGAAGAGGTAAGTAATTTTTAGTTTCTTTTCTTTAACTTTTAGTTTAGATCACCAACACCACAATCTCCCAATTCTTTTATCACTCTTTTTTGATTTCTTCGTATAAATCCATTTTTCATTTTCTCCACCTTCTCGATCTACCACTTTTTTTCTCACTTGATTGTAACTCCATTTTTCCTTTTCTTTTAAGAACTAAAAGAAGATTTTTCACCATTGATTATAACCTAAAAGAGAACTTGCTAAAAAAGCTTCCATCGCTAGTCCCTCCTTGTGGATCACGACCCGTATAACCTCTTACTATAGCGGTAGCATTGAGAACTTGCATATTCTATTCTTAAGTTCTGAAATTCTGTATTCTTGTGTGCCGGTCAAATCTCAATTAAATTTTGGCGCCGTTGTCAGGGAGCGACGGTAAGTTATTCTCTTTTTAGATTTACATTTTTGGTTAACTTTCTTCTTTGTTCTTGGTGTATAGGTTTAATAAGAAAATTTTTACTGCAGTGGACATATAAGTGAACCTAGACTCTACTCTAGAAAGCAGAGACTCAGAAGCCCTCATATTTGCTACATTCTAGTAGAAATCTGAGTGAACTACTAACCTGTATTTTTACAGGTTGGCTGAATTGCAAGCTTAAATTCTGTAGTTATTTATTTTCTTGTTTGTCTCACTGTACAAATTTTTTAACCCCAATAGTAAAATGATGTTTGTTAAATGTTAAAAATGATTTAGACTTTGCATTTAGGCACATGTCTAATTCGTTTACATTTTACATTACTGTTGAAGAGTGCTGGAGTAAAAGGTACGTATGCATAGCATATAGTTTAGGAAATATTTTTAGGTGATATTTGTTTGTGAATGTTACTTTTCTATATCTTGCACACATTGCACTAAATTGATCTAAGGGCTTACCCTATAAACAAGATAAGGTGGGGAAGTCATTATCCTCCCTTAGCCCACAAACCATCTCCTCATTCACTAACCAGCCTAACTAAAACTGAGTAGACGTTGGCCCTAGGGACATCTCGGACTCATATAGGAGATTGACCAAAGGGAGAAGTTGATTTGAATTTGACTCTTCCCAAATCGGTGTCTAAGGTTAGGGATTGAGGGGCAAAACCCCGAAGGTTTGTGGTTTGGCATAATTAGGTCTATTGCTCAGGAACGGATAACTCCCATCGATCTTGCCCTTACCTAGCCAATTAACTTGTGGTCAAATTCGGCAATATAACCCCCGTGGACAGTCTAACTATTTAGGAGTCGTCTAGGTCTAAGGTTTACCCAAACTTAGGTTAGATTTTTGTTTTTATTTGTTTGCTTATTTGTTTATTTTTCTTTATTTGTGTTTGACATTTCTTGTGTGATATGACTTATAACAACAAATTTTCCAATTTTAATGGTAGTCCATATTACACCCTGACTTCTTTTCGGATATTACCAACCCGACATATCATAACTTTAACCAACCTAGTGTGCCATATTGGTCTTATCTGAATCAATGCAACCTATGCCCCCAATCTTATGATCATAATTACCAAATTAATTCTAACTCTTCACAGAGTCAATGGGGATTCACCTCTTCCGAGTCTAATTTTCAACCAACTTGTCCTCCTTATCCACCTTTTCCACAATTTTCACAATATTCATTCCCCGATTTTGCTTCCTATACTCATTTTCTAGACCAACCCATTGAAGAAAAATCTGAGTTAGAAAATAGTATAGAAGTCATGCAGGAGGTCGAACGAAAATTTCAGGCCTCCCCAATTCCTCAATATTTCCAAGATTCATACTCAGTTCCACCAGTTCAAAATAGAAAACCATCAATCTTGAAAATAAGTATGCGTGAGCCTGAGCAACAATCACAAAATCTGATGGACTCACGATTTCACCACAAATTCTAAGAAAAACTTCATCTTTTCAAGTCCAATCACAATAAAATGATGAACCAATTGACTATGAAAAGCTGATTGAAGCCATGATTCAGGCTCAAATCACTCATAATCATGACACAGATATAATGGTCAAAACTCTCCATTCTCACCCTTTGACCATTGCTGATGTCGCTAACCATTCTTTTAAAGCCAAAGAATCATGTTGTTTTAAGAAACAAGATTCCATTTCAGCACACCCATTTGGACTTGCCCAAACTTCAAATTTTGAAAATCATATTGACATTTTAGCAAATTATCCCTTTTCTGAAATTGAACATGAGAATGAATATGATCTTAAACCTCAACTTGGTAATTCATTCTACTTCCTGATTCAATGATGACTCCGGTGCACCTGATTTCAATCCTTCTCCAGAGTCCACATTAGATCATGTGCCTGTCCATCGGGAAATTGAATCACCAATTTTTTATGATCATCATATTAAACTTGATCAATTTCATACTTTTGAAAGTCCTATTGACAAATTGGCAAGTTCTCATTTTTACGAAATTGAACTCAATGAGAAATGTGACATTGAGTCTCAAATTTGTGATCCAGTTCAAATTTTTGAATCAATATTGACTCCTATTTTGCTACCTGATTTGAGCGAAATTTTAGAGTCAGTTTTGATTCCTATACCTGTCATTCTTGAACTTGAATCACCAATCTTAGAAAGTCACATTCCATTATGGGAAAATGAATGTGGACATGAGTTTCAACTTCTTGATTTGGACCACTTCCTGAACAAATTTTGACTCCTGAACCTTTACTTGACTTCAGTCATTTTCCTGAGTTGATTGTAATTCATGCCATTCCTGATTCCAGATCAATCATTCCATCTTTCATACTTCATTTTAGGACAGAGGTGTTGATAATAATGACTCTGAAATTAGTTTGAAAATTTGAAAATTAGATGGGGTAAAATTCTTAATAAAAATCATTCACATATAGATCATTTTAGTGGGTTATATTAGAGAGGTTTCTAGTGGATTCCTCCGAACTCCACGCAAATTAGATTGGGCCGCATTTCGTGGACCAATCAGACCATTACCGGAACCACCACCTTAAGGTAATATTTTCCTTCCCTTTCTTCTTATTCATGCATCTATGCATTAATTCATGCATTGAGGACAATGCATGAGATGGGTGTGGGGGAGGGTTCTAACATAACGTAGATTTTCCTTTTATTTAAAAAATTATTAACATTTTCTTTACTTTTAAAAACTTCTTGAAAATAGAAACAATATTTTGACATATTTTTTATAAGAAATTAAGTCATTTTTAAGGAATAGGAGAATCACAATTAGGATTTCTTATACTTAGTTAAAATAAGATTATTTGTTTGATTTCTGAGGTTAGGAAGAAAATTTGTGAAAGTAATTTAGTCTTGATCCTTACCTTGATAATATATGCATGCTTTATACACTTACACACTTAGGGTTCAAAACAAAGATTCTGCTGAGACGTACGGCTCCATAGAAAGATTTTGGCATATGAAGGAGGGACGTACAGCTCGCCTTGCTCACCGAAGCTTTTGTGGTCTATCCTATAGAGCTTGAGGCCATTGGACTCTCTTTCGAGGTCTCAGCACCCGAAGGACCAACATCAGCTGCGTCACCTCCAGAATCTGCTGAGACGACGAAGTAGCTAGCCACGTCACCTTCCTTATAAGTAAATAGGGGATCATAACAATCCCCCTATTCTCCTGCAGCCTCGACTCCCTGTTCTCCTGCAGTCTCGATTCCTGAATCATAAGATAAACAAATGAGTTGTATAAAATATATAAGTACATGACAGAAAAATGAGTGAAACTGGTCTTACCCAGGCCGGGAACAGCTTTATCAGTCGTCTGCTTTTGCGCCAATAGTTTAATAACTAACGGGGCAGGAGGAGGAGGCACTGCAGCGGATTCGCCCTCTGCAATAATGGTGGGAGTGTAGCGACGAGGCTTTTTCACTACCCTCTTCCTACAGGATCCACCTTGCCACTTTCATTTGAAGTAGACATCAGGATCTTCTTCCTCCACCTCTTCCACCTCCACGTCTTCCATAGGGCTGTGCCTACCCCTCCAGGAGCATTTGGTGGAATCTCAGTACCTGCGTCTCCTTCAAAGTGGGAACTTCTGCGTCAGAAGCCTCACTATCGGCAGTGGCGACGAACTCCGGAAGGCCTGGCACACAGACCCTTTTGCCCTCACCCTTCTCGGTGACTTTCCGCTTTAGCCGCTGAGAGATCAGCTTCACGCCAAAAGAGTTAACAGAAAATCTGGTTGGCATGGAGTTTGAAGTTCTATACCAGTGATAGAACCCTAAAATCGTCAGTAGATTTAGGGTCCACAACGGCATGCACAGCCGTGCCTCAGTATAGCCAGCGATGAAAAACCGCCAGGCGCGAGCACCGTCAATGAGGCTCCCCATGAAGGCCAAGCTAGTGTTCAGGTTATCAACATAGAGTTGGTCATACCCGAACTGATGAACAAATCGATTAGGGACATAAGGCTCCAAATAGCAGGTATCCCCGCTCCTGTACACCAGATGAGACGGCCGGATGCTAACCAGCCATTCAAAGATTCCCCGGCTCAGCGATGTCTCCCCATCTCCCACATCCTTGAATTCTTCACCAGAGCCCACATTGCGGATATAAGGGAAGCACCGGAAGAGACTATAGACGTCGTACCGACACAGTAGCTTACGGACCGTGGCCACATAAGTCCGTAGCCATGAAGATCCCTCAAATCGACGGAGAAGTGCCATTCAAACACCTTTTGAAGGCTCTTCACCAGCTTGAATAATAGCTGAGAAGTGAAGAGCGAACCATGCCATCAAATAGGTGTATGGCAAGCCGATCCTGGGGTTTGGTCCGTCACAGGGCGAGATAGTACCCTTCCCCCTTTTTTCGTCGTTGTGGCCTAAAGAAAGCCTCTGTCAGTGCACGAAGGCCCACTGAAGACAACATACCATTGCCGGGAGAAGTCCAATGGAGCGACCGTGGACTAGACGAACGACCGACAATAAGACAGTTGGAAGAACGACGTCGCTAGAAGGAGATTGTACCACACATCTCTTTAACCAAACCGATAAAAACCCGGCCAAAAGTGCTTTCTGGGACATCGGTCGACGGGCCTGATGATGGAACTCTTGAGAATGCCACCCTTCTCATAGATACCATCATCTTCTTCCAAGACTATACCTCCCTAAGAATGTTCTTGTATCCTTCGGAAAATGTCATCGTCTGCAACCCCGCAGTAAATCGCTTCAGGAGCATCTTCCAGGTTAGGGAATAAATAATTCCCCCAGCTCTTCAAACTGCTCGAAGCCCCCTTATGGCTCCCATGTATACTTGAGAAGATGTAAAAATGACACATCAATTCCTGGTAAGTCTCGAACAGGGCGGGCTCCTACTTTTCCAGAAGTGTCAATTCCATCTCGCATGGGAAGTATTCTTCATAAGGGAGAGATCCCATTGGCAGAGCAGAGACTTCCCACATCTCATGCAAAGCCATAACCAATTTGCCTACGGGGTAAAGAAAGTTCCAATAGCTGGACAGTATAACTTGAAGATGGCATAGAAGTTCGCTAAACTCATCTGGATGCCATAGCAGGTTACCCGGACAGCCTCGTAGAGTCCCAGCTTCTCCAAATTCTCTTCAAAATGGCCTAAGACGTATAGGGTCAAGTCTTTCCACCAGGCCTTGGGGGATGAATCTAGCCTGGGGTCCTGAAATCAGTTGCAGGATAGTTGCCATGGACTTTGAAGAATTGATTTCCAAAAGTCTGAGCCATAGCGAGATTTTTTCCCACCGGGATGTCTTGGAGAACGTTTCTAGGGTGGAGACCCAATATACAGCGAGGAGGACCTGCTCTTGTATAACCGAGAGACATGGCTATCAATTTACCGACATGAATGGAGTCAGTGGTCCGAGTCACTTGCCACTTCAACTTTCGAGGCCTTGTCACGCATTAGAAGAAAGACAGCGGGAAATGACGCTTGCTAGATGGGAGGTAATACTTCTCACCATCCAGATTGAAGATCCACTGCCCTTCCCCGGCTCGCAGCTGATGATCGGTGTCTGGCGCTGCATCTCCAAACATAAAGCCGGGCTTCCTTTAAATTTTTCGGTCACAATCCTCGAGGGGAGCAGTAGTTAAGATGCTCCTCATAGTACGCTGATCTCTGGCGTGAATCAGGGCATCCCGGCCGGGAGCACTCCACTCACTGAATAATGAGGTTTGCCACTGGAATTGCAGGCTAACATTGCCATCCAGTGCCCTGGCTGTTCCAAAGAGACTATTCAAAGGACCTGGAGTATAATGCACTGCAAAGTAAGAAGAAACTATATTAGTTCATTATCCAAAGAAAAGAAAGCTAAAGCAAAAAGAAAATTGCTAAGGCATAGCTTCGCTCTCCGAGCGAAGCTAGCTTAGCATTAGCTTCACTCTGCAGCTTAGCTTTGCACTCTGCACGAAGGCAGAGTGCAAAAAATCTCTAAGTGTTAGCTTCACTTCGGAAGCTTAGCTTCGTGTTCTGCTGCTGAATAAAATGCGAAAATGCCTCAAAGGCTAACTTCGCTGGAAAGGCTCTTGTGCCTAAAACTATTCAAAGAACTTTAAAGTCTTTTCCCAGACACGCTTCTGAAGCTAACTTCACATCCTGTCATTTGACAGGACGTGAACCGCCCTATGGGCTAGCTCTGCATAGAAGCTGAGAGAAGAAACTATTAGTTTCTGAATTTCAAATTGAGAAATTAAGGGGAATTAAGTCCCCTAAAAGTTTGGCAAAGTTAAATTAAGGGAGAGCGATTCCCTGAGATCATTGGATTATGGTGAATCACTCTGGATTCACCATGAATAGCCAATAAATGCTTCGAAAAGAGATGAAAAATCTCTGGGCAAAAGGGAAAATTCCCTACACGTAATGGGGCGTTCGATGACCAGAGGAGGAGAGGGCGCCTCTGTAGCAGGGGTCGCTGCCTCTTTGCCTGCTCGTCTTTTGGGAGCCATGAAAGAACTGAGAAGTTCTGAAAATCTAAACGAAAGAGAAGGAAGAAAAGAGATCTGTTTCTCTAAAAAATTCAAAATTTGATTTTTAAGAGAAGTTAATTCTCTCTTTCAGCCCATCGGGCTTTTATAGGCTTAAAATTGCCTAACTTTGCCTCATCAAAAGGAGCGCAGGCGGTGGTTTCAAATTAATTTGAAACGGTGCCTAAGCGCCTTCCCCAAGAAGCCTTGCTTTAGTCCCGCCAAGGGCTAGCTCCGCTGCGAGTTCAACAATGACTTTGCGCAACGCTCGAGTAACTTCGCTGAAAACTGAGCTTTAGCTCCGCTCAGAGCTCATCTTTAGCTTCGCGAAAATTTCGTGCTAGCTCCGCTGGAAGCTCGTTCCTGACTTAGCTGGAAATCTGTCCCCAGTCTTGCTGAAAGCTTAGCTCTGCTAAGAGCTTTTTACCTAAGCCAGTCCATTTCAATTGCTTTCGAAGTTCAAAGTGGAAAGAGGGGGAGCAAAGTAAATGGGCAAAAAGTAAAATTTTTATTGATTCAAAAGGGAAGATACATTGGTACATTAAGATTTTCTTTCATACAACAGAATCATTGCTTCAAAGGTAAACAAGTTGTTCTATCAACTTTCAGGGTGATAAACCATCCCAACTGGACAAGAAAGGTCTTCCTCCCGCATAAGGCTGTAATCCTTCTCTTAATGGTAGATTTTGCCATCAAGAAGTTGTATCTTCTTTGATGAAAATTGGCAAGAGATTGGTTGCCATCAAGGAGCTAGATCTTCTTTGATCAAAATTGGCAAGGGATTGTTGCCACCAAAAAACTGGATCTTCCTTAAACAAAGTTGGCAAAAGAAGGATCCGAGATGTTACTGATGACGTCCGCCTTCCCGAACTGGATCATCTCGGATAAGCAAGTACCAGCCCCTTCCTGAAGTGGATCATCTCGGATAAGTAACTACCAGCCCCTTCCTGAAATGTATCATCTCGGATAAGCGACTGCCAGCTTCTTCTTAGAACGCACATCAGCTGCTCCAGTATGTTCCTCCTGCTTATGATCAAAGCTTCAACTTGAAAATTAAGGGGCAAGTTTTTATTCTCCTTCATCAGGACGAAAGAATTGGGAGCACGGTACACTGTAATGCAAACAGAAAACAAGTTAGCATCAAATAAATAAAAAAAGGGAGGGGCGAAAGGCTAAGTCACAGTTTTATTCTTTCGGCAAAGCTATCCAGATCTGGCCTAGTTGTGCCTTGAAGATGGATTTCAGCTAAATAGAGGATAGCCTTGCTTGCACAGTAATGTTAGACTAGCTTAGCATAAGCCAAATCTTAGCCCCGCCCAAGGCAGATAGGCTGGAGAAGCCTAAAAAAGGACCAATTCCTAGCTTCGCCTATATGGTTAGGCCAGACTGGCCCGGAAGGGCGCTGTCTTGACCCCACCTATATGGCAAGACTGGCTCAACCTTGAAGAGGCCAAGTCCCAAACCTCGCCTATATGGCAGATTTAACAGGAACTTCGCATGGAAAGACCCTTTACCTGATCAGGCAAGAATACTAGCTTCGCCGAAAATAGGGCTGAGACCCTTCTTTGGAAGTTAGCCAAATGCAGAGACAAAGGGAATTCAATCCCTGAGATAGCTGATAAAGCTAAGAAAATTAAGGGAGATAAACTCCCTAAAGTCACTGATGGCCGAGTCTCACCAGATCTTGGTCAGACAATAATCAGAGTGAGAGTCCCCACTACTGCAACGACCTCAGTCTCCTTGCTTGAGCAATGGAAAGGGGTCATAAAACAATCTCCTAGAAAGAGAGGAGTATATTTCTCTGAGATGGACTTTAAGAGTCCTATTTATAGGCCTCGTGGCTTGACCACGCCACGACCATTTCAAGCTTGGGAGCGCGGGTGAAGTCAAAGCATTCAAATGCTTGACCTTGAGAAAGGGAATAATCTCCCTCGGGAATGCACACGAAGTTATTTTGAACTTCGAAGAAGGGAATTGATTTGTCACATATATTGCATTTATGTTGTCACTTTACCATACTTGTTTGCTAATAAATGATATTAATAATTGTCTTTTTCTTTGCTAAATGTAGGCCCAAGTGCTCAAAGAAATAAATGAGGAACAAGCCCAAAAGCCCACTTTATTCTGAAATAATTCAGAATAAACTCGAAGTGAAGAAATCTGAGCTATCAAGGAGTTGTGAAAATCCCTCCTTGAATCGAGGAATCGGAGCCAAGAAAATCAAATGCTGATTCAGTCAGTGGTTGAAGAAGAAACAAGAAAATCAACCAGATATGCGAGAAGCCCTTCACCCCAGGAAGCTCCCCCCTTTGGTGTGGCCACCTGGCCACACCAATGCCGCAAAAACGCGGCAAAAGCCGCGTTTTTGCGGCAATCTTGGGGAGTTAGGGGGAGCGTTTGCTCCCCCGACCTCCCCGGGATCTTGGTTGTTGGTTTTTGGCTATAAATACCTCCTTCAGCAGAGAAAAAGGCAGCGAAGACTAGGATTAAATTTTGCACTTATTTTCTTAGGATCTAGGTTCATTGTTAGCTAGAAAGAAAGTTGTAATCTTGCTTTTTAAGTTGTAGTCCAGTTTCAAAATTTTGTGAGAGAGAGAACTGAGAGCTTGTACTTGAAGGTTGAAGTGACATCAATACAAAGGTCGGGCCGATTTCTCTTTCACTTGCAGTACGGTATGCTTTACATTATGTCGTTGTTTTCTTCGCTTTCCATGAATAGCTAAACGTTTTCTGGGCTAGCTATCGACTCTCTTTTGTTTTCCTCTCTTCTGTTTTTAAAAGCAAAGTCCCGATGACTCATATGCATGCCTCCCTTAAAAGCCTTTCTTTTTGAAAGTGTTCTTGAAGGCACATGAGGATGGGCATAGATAGTTGAATTCACTATTCTCTCTTGATTTTCTTGTGAATCATTTTTAATTTATTCTTGCTTCTTCGCGCTTTATGTTTTAATATCTGATTCCAACTCTTTCTTGAAGATAAAGAACTCAACCCCTCTACATCTGCTTTACTCAAAACTCTCTAAAAAGAATCAACTTTAAGTCTTGCAAATGAACCCGAGGGACTTAATATTTTAAGAGAAGAATGAACAAGTGAGTAGGAAGATAGTAAGCCCAGATTTGATTTCATATTATAAAACAACATCACAACTCTTAAAGCTTTTTACAAATCACTTTCTCCAAATCCTTTTCTGAAAGTTGAAATTTCTCTTTTCATCTCTTTTCCTTCCATTCTCTTTTTCTTAAAAAAACTAACACACTTCTTTGTTTCTATTTACTTCACCGAAACGCTTCTATCGCATCCCTCCTCGTGGACTCGACCCGTTAGCCACAAGCTACACGGTACATTCTTAACTTCATTGGTTGTTTCATTTGTTTTAGCAATCAAATTTTTGGCGCCGTTGCCGGGGAGGGAACGGTGTAGTTGTTTTAACAATTCTTGTGTGTTTGCTTCAGGGACTCGAAGATCAAGATCTAGCATTCAAGCTTTGCCAAGAAGACTTGAAAATTCTGTGCCCCTACTCTCGAAAGTAGGAAACAGAATTTCAAGAAATTGCTTTGCAAATCTGAAATTTTTTTGGGACTACTAAAAACTTTGTTTTGCAGGACATATTGCTCGCAAAAACTCTAGTTTTTATATGTCATATTTGTGCTAGTGTTTCTATCCAACATCCCTATTTTTAAGTCAACAGTAAAAGATTCGTTGAAAGTTAAAAATTGATTAGACATTTGCATTCTAGGCACAAGTCTTTTCAATTCTTTTACTTTACTGTTGAAGAGAGCTGGAGACAAGGTATGTATGCATAGCATATAGTTTAGGAAACATTCTTGGGTGATTTTGCTTTTGAATGATACTTTCCTATATCTTGCACACTTGCACTAATCAATTCTAAGGGCAAAACCCTAATCAAGATAAGGTGGGGAAGTCATTACCCTTCCTTAGCCCACAAACCATCTCCAAGCACGCACAACCTAAGCCTAATTAAAATTTGATAGACGTTGGCCTTAGGGACATCTCGAACTCAATAGGAGATTATCTTAAAGAGGAAAAGTATTGGAAATTGACTCCTGTAAAGTCAGTGTCAAGGAAAGGGATTGAGGGCCGAAAGCCCGAAGAGTGGTGGTTACTTAATTAAGGAACGTCTTTTGACGGAAAACCTCCCACCAATCTTGCCCCGACCTGGCTGACTGGCTTGTGGTCAAGGTCTACAGTCTACCTCTTGTGGACAATCGACCAGTTAGGAGTTGTCTAGGTCAAGGATACCTTAGACTAGGCTTGGTCGATTTTTCTTTATTGTTGACCGCTGTTTGAACTTGTTGTGATTGTGATTGTGTTTGTGTATGCAAGTGTGATCGAGAGACCCCAATTCATCTAGGTTGACTAGGAACACATCACCACCTAAGTTTGAACCAAGGCCAGATCCGGTAATGGCTCAATCCACATCACTACAGGATAGGTTCTACCCCATTAGGACCTCACTTCCATCGTGCATTTCACTTCCATCGGTTGGTGAATACAATTTCGAGCTCAAGCCTCAATTCATCAACACACTCCCCAAATTTCATGGTCTAGAGTCCGAAGATGCCTACTTCTTCATAAGAGAATTTGAGGAAGTATGTCTTATGATGAAAATCCCACACCTTGTAGACGATGCTATTAGGTTGAGATTTATCCCGTTTGCACTTAAGGACCTAGCGAAAAAGTGGCTCTATAGCTTAGCAGCCGGTTCCATCACATCTTGGGATGGTTTCATCAAGGTCTTCTTGAAAAAATTCTATCCTATCCATAAAACTGCTCTCATTAGGAAGACGATCATGCAATTTAAGCAAGAATCTAGTGAACCGTTCTGGAGGTACTTTGAACGCTTTAAGGACCTCCTTGTCCAATGTCCACATCATGGAATAGAGAAATGACGACAATACCAAATTCTCTATGACGGTTTAGACTACTCCACCAAAACCCTCTTAGAAAATATGTGCCAAGGGGTTTCTTGCAGAAAGATGAAGATGAGGGATGGGATCTGTATGAAAATTTAGCTGAGAAAACCATTCAATGGGAATCTGCGAGTGAGACCCATAAGAATCCTAACTCCATCTCTTCGAAAGGAGGTCTCCATTCCATAGAATCGTCCATCGCTAATGAGGCTAAGTTAGCTAATTTAGCTAGAAGACTAGAAGCTCTAGAGACAAAAGAACCAAGTCCAGTCAATCAAGTCAGCCCGAACCAATTTCCACCCCCGGGCTGCACTTATTGTCAAGCCATAAACCATGTGTTTGAGGAATGCCCAGTGTTTCAAGCTCAGCAATCCTACCACGAACCGATGAATGCGGCCTTTTCAAGGCCGAACAATAACCCTTACGCCCCAACGTACAATCCCGGCTGGAGAAATCACCCTAATTTCTCATGGAGCCAGAACAACAATGACCATTCATGATTCAATCATGCTAACCACTTCCAACATGGTAACAATTCTTCCAATCATCAACCCAACTTCTCCAATTTCCATAATAATTCTCCCAACCATCCACCAAGCTTTCCAAATTATCAACAGAACTTTCCTAACCAATCTCCACAATCCTCCTTCCAGAATCCTCAATTGGAAAGGAGAATGACTGACTTTGAAAGGAACATGGAGAGATATATGAAAAATCAAGACACTCTCATGCAAACCATTCAGAGGTTAGAGGTTCAAATGAGCCAACTAGCCAACCCACAGAATGAGAGACAAAAGGGTACCCTGCCTAGTCAGCCAGTCACCAATCCGAGGAATTCCCAACAAGCTCATTTGGCTGAGGATCCTTCATTCAATCAATGTAATGCTGTGCATACATTGAGGTCAGGAAAGAAAGTTGATAACCAAGTGTCAACACCCACCAATCCTATTCAGCACAACCACAATCAAGCTTCCACCTCATCCAATCCAATTTCTTCCAATTCGGACGAGTCTGAAAAAGACAAGTCAGCCAGCCAGGTGCACCAGCCTATAGTACCATTTCCAAATAGGCTGAAAAATAATAAGCAAAACCTGCACATGGACAAGATAATCGAGATGTTTAACCAAGTGAAGATAAATGTGCCACTTCTTGATGCCATCCAACAAGTTCCTTCCTATGCTAAGTTTCTTAAGGACATGTGCACCAAGAAGAGAAAGACTAATGTTCCTAAGAAAGTCTTCCTAGCCACTAATATTAGTGAGCTATTTTCGGGTCCTATCCCTGTCAAGTACAAAGATCCAGGTAGCCCTACCATTGCCTGCACAATAGGACAAGCCGAGATTAGTCGGGCACTTCTTGACTTGGGAGCAAGTATCAACTTGCTTCCATTCTCTGTTTATCAACAACTCGGGTTGGGTGACCTTAGTCCAACCCGAGTCACCATCCAACTGGCTGACCGTTCTGTTAAAGTTCCAAAAGGGGAAATTAACGATGTCCTGATTCGGGTAGGGGAGTTCATATATCCTGTCGATTTCATAGTTTTGGAGACACAACCTGTGTCCAACTCCAATCGTAGGGCTCAAACTCCGGTCATCCTAGGTCGACCATTCCTTGCCACTGCTAATGCCATCATCAATTGCAGGAATGGGTCTATGAGGTTAACCTTTAGAGACATGACTAGAGAAGTCAATGTCTTCCATCTAGGAAAACAACCCCGTGACATCGAGGACCAAACTTTTGAAGTAAACAAATTGAGAACTTGACAAGTGAACAC
This sequence comes from Agave tequilana, assembly GCA_038442645.1. Classification (NCBI taxonomy): domain Eukaryota; kingdom Viridiplantae; phylum Streptophyta; class Magnoliopsida; order Asparagales; family Asparagaceae; genus Agave; species Agave tequilana. Next base: position 116,195 of record JAVJIF010004814.1, on the reverse strand, counting down.
GGGGAAGAATTGGGATCAGAAATGGAGATTGACTTCGAGTTAGAGTCTGATGACTTTAATCTCGATCAGGTGGTAGATTCTACCGTGAATTGGGCTTCAAACCGATTTCACCAACTATGGAGCCAACAGATTTGACTAGTCCTTCTAGTGAGCCTTCCTCTTCCTTAGAATTGAAAGCCCTTCCTGCGCATCTCAAGTACGCCTATCTAGGCGAACAAGAGACCTTTCCCGTCATCATTGCCTCCCATTTAAATGACGGGGAAGAAAAAGATTTGAAAGATATTCTAAGAAAACATAAGGAAGCCATCGGGTGGACTATGACTGATATCAAGGGATTAAGTCCAACCATCGTTCAACACCGCATCCATCTCAATGAAGATGCCACACCCAAGAGAGACCCGCAGCGTAGGTTAAACCCTATAATGCAAGAGGCTGTTCATGCTGAAATCATAAAACTCTTAGACAATGGGATAATTTATCCCATTTCGGATAGCCAATGGGTCAGTCCTGTCCACGCGGTCCCAAAGAAATCTGGTTTCACCGTAGTGGAAAACGAGAACAAAGAGTTGGTTCAAACTCGACTTCCCACGAAGATTCGAGTTTGCATTGACTATAGGAAACTGAATGCTGCAACTCGTAAGGACCATTTTCCACTTCCCTTCATTGATCAGATGCTTGAACGTTTAGCAGGTCACGAGTACTACTGCTTCTTGGACGGTTACTCGGGCTATAACCAGATCCCTATCGCTCCTGAGGACTAAGAAAAACTACATTTACCTGTCCATTTGGGACATTTTCTTATCGTCGGATGCCATTCGGCTTATGCAATGCCCCAGCAATGTTTCAACGTTGCATGTTGAGTCTTTTCTCTGACATGGTAGAGCGCTTCTTAGAAATCTTCATGGATGATTTCTCCATCTACGGAGATTCATTCACTCAATGTCTCCACCATCTTGAACTCGTCCTCCAACGTTGTGCTGAAAAACATTTGACACTAAATTGGGAGAAATGCCACTTCATGATGAAACATGGAATTGTCTTGGGTCATGAAATATCCAAGAAAGGAATAGAAGTGGATAGAGCCAAAATCGAGGTTATTGCTAAGCTTCCCATGCCCAAATGCGTTAAGGACATTAGATCCTTCCTAGGACACGCTGGTTTCTACCGTAGATTTATCAAGGATTTTAGCAAAATTGCTAGGCCCTTGACTAATCTGTTAGCTAAGGATGTGTCCTTCACTTTCGATGCTGACTGCATCACTTCTTGGGAGAAGCTTAAGAGAGAGCTGATTTCTGCACCAATCATATCTGCCCCGGATTGGTCTAAGCCGTTTGAGATTATGTGCGATGCTTCTGATTTTGCCATAGGCGCTGTCCTAGGACAACGTATTGATAACAAGCAGCATGTGATCTACTACTCTAGTAGGACTCTCAATTACGCTCAACTGAACTACACTACAACAGAGAAGGAATTCTTGGCAGTAGTGTTTGCCTTAGAGAAGTTTCGCCCCTACCTACTAGGGTCCAAAACTACCATCTTCACCGATCATTCTGCACTTAGGTATCTAATGATGAAGAAGGATGCCAAGGCCCGACTCATTCGTTGGATCCTCCTTCTTCAAGAATTTGATCTCGAAATTTGAGACAAGAAAGGTGTAGAAAATGTCGTTGCTGACCATCTCTCACGGATTCCCAATTCTCCATGCAACGAATTACCCATCAATGAGGATTTTCCTGATGAACATCTCTTAGCTATCTCTAGGGAACCTTGGTTTGCTGATATAGTGAATTACTTAGTCACAAACCAAACTCCGTCTCATTGGTCCAAAAATGAAGTTCACCGGTTCTTATCCCAAGTCCGGTATTTCTTTTGGGAGGAACCGTATCTTTTCAAGTACTGTTCCGACCAAATTATTAGGAGATGCATTCCCGATGAGGAGGTTAGGAGTGTTCTGTCCTTCTGTCACGAACTTGCATGCGGTGGACACTTTGGTCCCCGCACGACTGCTGAAAAGGTGCTACAAAGCGGGTTTTATTGGCCCACTCTGTTCAAGGATGCCTATGATTATTGCAAGACGTGCCCTAGATGCCAAATGGTAGGTAGGATCTCACATCGAAATATGATGCCCCTCAACCCAATTCTAGAAATAGAACTCTTCGATGTTTGGGGCATCGACTTTATGGGTCCTTTTCCTAACTCATTTGGGAACCAATACATATTGGTTGCTGTGGACTACGTGTCCAAGTGGGTAGAAGCCATTCCTTGTAAAACTAATGATAACAAAGTTGTCATAAAGTTTTTGAGAGAGAACATTTTTTCCCGCTTCGGAACCCCTCGTGCTATCATCAGTGATAATGGCACCCACTTTTGCAATAGATCTTTTGAAGCCCTTATGCGAAAGTATGCCATAACTCACAAGTTGTCCACACCATATCATCCTCAAACCAGTGGGCAAGTTGAGGTTTCAAATAGACAAGTCAAACTTATATTGGAGAAAACTGTGAACCAAAACCGGAAAGATTGGTCCTTAAAACTTGTAGATGCTCTGTGGGCCTACAGGACCGCTTTCAAGACGATTTTAGGAATGTCTCCCTATAGGTTAGTCTATGGCAAACCTTGTCACTTGCCCGTTGAGTTAGAACACCGAGCCTTATGGGCAATCAAGCAGTTGAATTTCGATTTGACTAAGGCCGGAGACCTTCGGAAATTACAAATTTCCGAATTGGAGGAATTGAGAAATGAGGCCTATGAAAATGCTAGGATCACTAAAGATAGAGTGAAGATTTTCCATGACAAGCACATCATAAGAAAAACCTTTGTCCCTGGTCAAAAAGTCTTACTCTACAATTCTAGGCTTCATCTTTTCCCAGGAAAATTGAAATCACGATGGACTGGGCCATTCGTTGTAAAGACCGTGTTTCCACACGGCGCAGTTGAGATCAGTGACCCCAAGAATGGAAATGACTTTAAGGTAAATGGTCAACGCCTTAAACCTTTCTTGGAATCGGTGCCGGTAGATGAAACGGTAACGGTAATGGGTCTTTTTGACCCAGTGTATCAGTAACTTTCCTCCTTTCCATTTTATTTCATGCAATTATACATTTCTTCCATACATTGGGGACACTGCATGAGATAAGTGGGGGAGGATTCTAACATAGCTGATAAAAAAAAAAAGAAAAAAAGAAAAAAGAAAAAAAAAAAGAGAGAAAAAAATTGGATATATAAAAAAAAAAAAAAATTTTGAAAAAGGGTAGACAATATTTTGATATATTTTTTGTAAGTATTTAAGTCAATTTTAAGGAATAGGAGAATCATAATTAGGATTTCTTTCACTTGGTCAAAATAAGATAACTTGTTTGATTTTTAGGGTTAGGAAGAAAATCTGGGAAAGTAATTTAGTCTTGATATTTACCTTGATGACATATGCACACAAAATACACTCACACACTTAGGGTTTGAAAACAGAGACTCTTATGCCTTATAAAAAAAAAAAAGAGTCTAATTATTGAGTAGCTAGGTGCTTTGGCCTAAGCAAGCCTTAGTATTTATGCAAAAGATAATTAGACAAGTTTGAAAAAAAAAAAAGGTATTCTCTGATTAAGCTGGGTACTTATGCCTCATGAAGCATAAGTATTCACGCCTAAAAGGGGTACCTCGTATAAATAATGTGTATCCTCTGATTAAGCTGGGTACTTGTGCCTCATGAAGCATAAGTATTCACGCCTAAAAGGGTTACATAGTGTAAATAAAAACCTTGGTTTCGTGGCCTTATCTGCTCGGGTGTTTAGGTCCTTAGGGGTGTTTTCTCACCTGGTGCCCTAAAACCGTCTGGTTTGGGTGTCACCGACTGAAAGCTCGTTACATGGGCAGATTAGAAAGCCTAATGAAATGGAGGAATAAAAGTTCACAATAAAATAAATAAATATGAGGCATAGGAGTTAATGTTGAAGAACCCTTAGTAAACTTCACAGTCACGATGGTGCATACGACTCAGGGTAAATTAATAGACTAGATGAGAAGTACAGTTTGACTCCTTACTTTAATTAACAACATGTTTTTGAATGGAGACTAAGTTTAGGAATGAAAAATTTGATATTCCTATAACTTATAGATTACTTAAACTCTCACAAATATACTTCAAATATTTTCGCCTTCCAAAAAAAAAAAAAGAGAAAAAAAAAAAAAAAAAGAAAAAAAAAGAAAAAAATGCTTTTCAAAAATACTAACCTTTTTCCTTTTTGGATTTTGTGGGTGTAATCCGCTGAAAACCCTCACGAGACAAAACTCGTCCTCTAGGGGTGACCTAGAGGTTCAACGGCTTGTTGCACATGCTCAGTGCAATCGAGTGACCTGCGAAAGTGATCTAATAATTGATTCAAGTTAGTCTAATGTTTTGCTCGAGGGCGACAAAAGATAAGTGTGGGGGTGTGATTTGTCACATACCTTGCATTTATGTTGTCACTTTACCATACTTGTTTGCTAATAAATGATATTAATAATTGTCTTTTTCTTTGCTAAATGTAGGCCCAAATGCTCAAAGAAATAAATGAGGAACAAGCCCAAAAGCCCACTTTATTCTGAAATAATTCAGAATAAACTCGAAGTGAAGAAATCTGGGCTATCAAGGAGTTGAGAAAATCCCTCCTTGAATCGAGGAATCGGAGCCAAGAAAATCAAATGCTGATTCAGTCAGTGGTTGAAGAAGAAACAAGAAAATCAACCAGATATGCGAGAAGCCCTTCACCCCAGGAAGCTCCCCCTTTTGGTGTGGCCACCTGGCCACACCAATGCCGCAAAAACGCGGCAAAAGCCGCGTTTTTGCGGCAATCTTGGGGAGTTAGGGGGAGCGTTTGCTCCCCCGACCTCCCCGGGATCTTGGTTGTTGGGTTTTTGGCTATAAATACCTCCTTCAGCAGAGAAAAAGGCAGCGAAGACTAGGATTAAATTTTGCACTTATTTTCTTAGGATCTAGGTTCATTGTTAGCTAGAAAGACAGTTGTAATCTTGCTTTTTAAGTTGTAGTCCAGTTTCAAAATTTTGTGAGAGAGAGAACTGAGAGCTTGTACTTGAAGGTTGAAGTGACATCAATACAAAGGTCGGGCCGATTTCTCTTTCACTTGCAGTACGGTATGCTTTACATTATGTCGTTATTTTCTTCGCTTTCCATGAATAGCTAAACGTTTTCTGGGCTAGCTATCGACTCTCTTTTGTTTTCCTCTCTTCTGTTTTTAAAAGTAAAGTCCCGATGACTCATATGCATGCCTCCCTTAAAAGCCTTTCTTTTTGAAAGTGTTCTTGAAGGCACATGAGGATGGGCATAGATAGTTGAATTCACTATTCTCTCTTGATCTTCTTGTGAATCATTTTTAATTCATTCTTGCTTCTTCGCGCTTTATGTTTTAATATCTGATTCCAACTCTTTCTTGAAGATAAAGAACTCAACTCCTCTACATCTTATGTGCTTTACTCAAAACTCTCTAAAAAGAATCAACTTTAAGTCTTGCAAATGAACCCGAGGGACTTAATATTTTAAGAGAAGAATGAACAAGTGAGTAGGAAGATAGTAAGCCCAGATTTGATTTCATATTATAAAACAACATCACAACTCTTAAAGCTTTTTACAAATCACTTTCTCCAAATCCTTTTCTGAAAGTTGAAATTTCTCTTTTCATCTCTTTTCCTTCCATTCTCTTTTTCTTGAAAAAACTAACACACTTCTTTGTTTCTATTTACTTCACCGAAACGCTTCTATCGCATCCCTCCTCGTGGACTCGACCCGTTAGCCACAAGCTACACGGTACATTCTTAACTTCATTGGTTGTTTCATTTGTTTTAGCAATCCGGAATAATCTCCTTCGTAAATGCAAAGGAAGTTATTCAAACCCTGAAAAAGGGAGCCATTCCTCTAGTAACTCGCAAAAGCAGCTAGCTTCAAGAACGGAACATCGCTCTATCATAACGAGCGCGAGGTTAATGCTCGTAGTCCAACCTGATTTGAAGCGAAGCTACTTCAGAATGTCCAAAGGCGAAGCTACCTAGAAGCGTGAAGCTACCAAGAAGCGCGAAGCTACACGGGAGCGGATCGTCAATTCCTCGGCGAACCTATTCCAGCCTAAAAACGGGGCTAAAGGCGAAATTGAACTCAACCACCAAGATGACGTTCACATTCACATATCATCAATCAAAGCAATTCAAAGTATTTCGAAATCTGAACCATTCCATTACAGATTCACGAAAACTTTGAAGGGGGTCTTGTTGACACTTGAAAAATACAGGACTCCCACATCATCTACAACCGATCTGAATGACGTCTAACTTATCGACATCTACAAAAGATAAGTCGAAGACAAGCTGATGACCAGAGATGAGGCAGCAACATGGACATTACTAATCTAGTAAAGCAGATAGTAAGCCAAAGTTGCCTTTGAAGAGATCCAAGTTGGCCTAAGACGCTAAGCTAGCTCAATACTTAGCCTGGACATAACCCCAAGATAAGCTTTGTAGCTCCGAAAGAAACTAAAAGGTTTGCCTAAGCCTGGTAGCCTCGCTTTGAAGCTAAACTATCAGCTTCACATGAAGCTTCCCATTTAGCCCCGCTGGAGGCTGATCCAAGAGCTTCGCCCCAGAGGCTCTATCCCTAGTTAAGTCATTCCTCCGCTATGAGCTGAGTCTTAGCTTCGCACGAGGCTCTGAAAGTAACTTCGCCTGAAGTTATGAGCTAAGTCTTAGCTTCGCGTGATCTAGCTCCGCAGTGGGCTTTACCAGGTCATCAAATTGACCGTTTCAAAATCTCATGAGGGATTAATAGGTTAACCTTACTAATTTAGTGGGATTAACGCCACTTTAAGTGGGCGGTTACATCCGTCCACTTCGTCCCACATTAAGTGGAGACGATTGAGCTATAATGACAAGAGGATGTTCGCACGTACCCTCTAGCTTCGCCAGAAGCTCGCAAAAAGCTTCGCGGCAAGGCCATTTGCGAGCCTTGCGCGAAGCTAATGACTAAATTAGCTTTGCTGAATTCAAGGGGGCAGTTGCTCTCCACCTTTGGCTATAAATATGTCCCTGGCTGATTCAATAGGAGGGACAGAGGCTGATGGATAGAGAGGAGATTGGCTTGAAAAGAGCAGAATTCCTAGCAAAAGGGTTCTACTGATCTTTTGTTCTCTGATTCCCCGAACCAAGCGAGAAGGGAGTCTTATTAGGAGGCAGTCTTGATCACCTGATTAATTGCATCATCAAAGGGATAAAGTGATCGCGCGCGCTAATCAGATTCCTACCGGCACATTTTTTTAGAAATCTCAGAGGAAATCTACTTGTAATTTTCTTTTTCTAAAGAAATACTTGTAATTTCGATCCTCGATCTCTTTTTGTAAGTTCCCCCCCAAACCAATTTTCTATGGAAAACATTCGCTTGAGAGGAACACGGGTATGGACCTCACGTTCATAATCTGTAGAACAGATTGTCTCTGTAGACTCTTTAATCTGTTGTCGACGAGTATGATGCCTTCGTTGATGTTCAACATTTAGATTGAGTCACAAGGGTTATTGGGAACCCTCAGCAATCTGGAACTGCAGATTTTGGAGAGGACAAGGATGGCAGAATTGCGCTTCACCATCTCTTTAATCATGTGCCAGTGCATTAGCCCTATGGGTCCTTTGAGGGACGTTGACGCGGGCTGCACGGGCTACACGAGAGATTTTCAGAACCTCATTAGAAGCGGCACCGCTTGCATTGTGAGCAGTAGTATGGGCCACTTTGGTAGAAATCTTCGAAGAGATTCAAGAGCAAGTCTCAAAAGTGACTTTGTGGTTTTATCGCATTGCCTTGGGACTGGCAGAGCCGGAGGAAAGGAATTCCTCATATTTTCCTTGGTCAAATTCTACGACAAGAGATTCCACTATCTTGCCAAGAAAATGGACATCAGCTTGCGCCATGGCGTTCTTGTCGGTAGAGAAAGACCCATCTTTTATTTGGTCAGAAAAGTATAATCGATGTAAAGTTTCTTTGAGTGGCTGAAGAGTTACAACAGAACGATTCTGATTATAAAAGATAGGAGAAGAACCGGTCTCCCCATTGTTTAAGGCTGGGTTCTTCGTGTGACGATGGAGAATGATTCCTGTTCTCCATTGACCGGCTGAATGTCAAGCTTCTCTCAGGACGCTCTCAAAAGATCAATCAGAAGGGAGCTCTGTTTTGAACACACTAAGTATTTGGAATCTACTGATTTTATTTTTAAAAGCAAGAGGAAAGTAAGATGCTTTTAGCTTGAGAATTCTCAGCTCTCAAGCAAAAGCTTCTCTTTCTCTTCTCTGATTTCCTCTCCAAAAGTCCTCTTTGCTCCAGAAAGAATCCTCCTTACTCTTAGTAAATAATCCTCTTTGCTCCAAAAAAAGTCCTCTCTGCTTTTAGCAAAGAGTCCTCCCCTTCATAGCTACTCAGGCTATTTATAGGGAGTCATAGGCGTATTATGGTCCCCTAAAATCTCTCAATTATGTGGATTAACTCTCACATTACGTGGAGAGTTAATTGATCCAATAATAGGGATCAGTTATAATAAAAATATAGGTCTCGCGATGGACGTGGACCTCGCATTGCTTGTTGTAGACGCGGACGTCTCAGTCAGAATATGAAATTGCTCATACCCGCGTTTGAAGTGAGATGCAGGGTTTCTCAGATCCGCGTTTGAAGTGGATCTCTCAATTATAGGGAGTCATAGGCGTATTATGGTCCCCTAAAATCTCTCAATTATGTGGATTAACTCTCACATTACGTGGAGAGTTAATTGATCCAATAATAGGGATCAGTTATAATAAAAATATAGGTCTCGCGATGGACGTGGACCTCGCATTGCTTGTTGTAGACGCGGACGTCTCAGTCAGAATATGAAATTGCTCATACCCGTGTTTGAAGTGAGATGCAGGGTTTCTCAGATCCGCGTTTGAAGTGGAGCTCAGAGTTGCTAAGATCTATTCTTGAATTAAGACGCGGAGTTGCTCAGACCCACGTTTGAAGTGAGACGCAAGATTTCTCAGACCTGCGTCTGAAGTGGAGCGCAGAATTGCTCAAACCTGTGCTTGAATTAATATGCAGAGTTGTTTAAACCCGCGTTTGAAGTGAGGCGCAGGGTTTCCCAGACCCGCATTTGCAGTGAAGCACAGAGTTGCTCAGATCTGCACTTGAGATGAGACGCGGAGTTGCTCAGACCCGCATTTGAAGTGAGACACGAGGTTCCTCAGACCCACGTCTAAAGTCCGCGTTTTTTCTTAGATGCAAGGTTCGCGTTTTAATTGAAACTCGACCTTCGCATTGGGAGGTCCGCGTCTGATGACTTATCTTTGATGATTTTTAAACTGCCTACACTTGCAACTCTGCCTTCTAATTAATGGCACACTCGGCTATTATGAACACTTAGCCTATTATAAATCTTTGCTTATCAAGATCTCCTGCATAATCTGCATTAACATAGCCTGTAATAACCCAAGCTTTCCTGTTTCAAATCTCTGAAGCACTAAGCCTAATCTCGTAGTCCCTCGCAGATATTGTAACACCCACTTTACTGCTTCCTAATGTTGCTTTCCTCGATTTGACATGAACTGACTTACTGTACTAATTGCATAGGTTAAGTCAGGTCTAGTGCAGACCATAACATACATGAGTGATTCTACTGCACTAGCATATGGTACTCGAAACATCTTCTTCTCCTCTTCCGGTGATTGTGGATACTGCTTGGAGGATAATTTGATGTGACCTGCCAAAGGAGTGGTGACTGGTCTTGCTTCTGCTGTGTTGAATCTCTCCAACACTTTGATAACATAGTTCTCCTAGGATGGCTAAAGTCTGGCTGAGCCTCTTTCTCGAATGATCTCCATAACTAAGATTTTCTTGGTTTCTCTCAAATCTTTCATGTCAAATTTTTTCTTGAGCCGAGCTTTAAGCTTCTGAACATGTGTCTTGTTTATCACATCAATCATCATATCATCAACATATAATAGCAAATATGTCAGATCATCATTCTGCTTGAAATAGACATAACTGTCATATTCACAACGGTTGTATATGGCTTTGATCATGAAAGATTCAAATCGTTTATACCACTGCCTGGGAGACTGATTAAGTCTATAGAGAGACTTATTTAGAAGACACATATTGTTTTCTTGACCTTTTTGAATGTAACTTTTAGGTTGCTGTACGCACACGGAGAAGGTACGAGCTCGAAGTAAGATTTCCTTGAATCAAATTGAAAAATTATAATGGACTAGTATTCCGGTTACAAGGGAGGGAGGATGTTGAGTCTTGAATCCTCCCTTTGTTAAGGCTGGGTTCTTCAAGTGGCGATGGAGAGTGAATCTTGTTCTCCGTTGACTGGGTGACCGTCTAGACCTTCGGGGATCTTCTCTTCGGCTGGTAGAAGGAGTAGCACAGCTCTGTCTACCAAAACTCTCAAAGAGAAGGTAGGCAAAGAGCAACTTGTACGCAGCAAGCTTGCTGAAGAGTTGAGCTCTCTCTTGCTTCTCTCTCTGTCTGCCTGTGTGTAGTCTGTTGTCTATCTCTTATTTCTTGCGTCGTCTCCCCTCTTCCTCATAGCGGCGGGGCTCTTTATAGAGGTTTCAGGGGTGAACGTGCCCCCCTAAAAATGCTCCACAATGAGGGGCTAACTTCCCGCTATGTGGGCAGTGACTGGCCCCATAACCAGGGCGGTTATAACCGAGACGTGGGCCTTGGACCCTCGCGCCCTGAGCTTGAGACGCGGGTGTTGAGCCCACGCGCCTTGATGTTGAGACGCGGGTGTTGAGCCCACACGCCTTGATGTTGAGACGCGGGTGTCGAGCCCTCGCGCCTTGAGGTTGAGACGCGGGTGTCGAGCCCACGCGCCTTGATGTTGAGACGCGGGTGTTGAGCCCACGCGCCTTGATGTTGAGATGCGGGTGTTGAGCCCACGCGCCTTGATGCTGAGACGCGGGTTTGGACTCTCACGCCTTGATGCTGAGACGCGGATGGCCATCATTAGTCCTGCGTCTAGAACCTGAAACTCTGCCTTTTTTAATGGCTTGTCTTTTAATGATTTTTAGACAGCCTACAGAACCCCCTCCAAGGTTTTCGATATTCCGCGGTTAACTGGGACGGATTTCGAAATACTTTGGACTCTAGCTGAGCTTACCCTTATGACTGGACTGTTAATGCTCTGGGTTTGATCTTATCTGGAGTATGGTCTTCGTGAGTGTACTGTAGAACTCTTTGAAGCCATCAGAGTTGATCGAGTTGAGTGTTTAGATACACAGTCTAAACCTCCCCGATTGCTTTAAGTCTGTCGTGGGTGCACTTTAAGCCAGGAGTGGACAGTCGTCTGCTTGTGCCAGTGTACTGTTGAACTGATTTGCAGAAGCAAGGACTGAACGCCAGTTCTTTTTGAAGAGCAGAGATAGTGCTGCTTTAAAGACGTGACTTTCATGGGGTGCATCTTTTGGAAATGAAAACGCGACTGATATTCCATTGGGCAGACGCGATGCTAGGCCGGATTGGAAGGACGCGAACTTCGGAGAGACGCATCCTTTTGAGTAAGGACGCGACTTTCTGGACGCGACTATGGCAATGCTGACGGGGCACGTCCATCGAAGAGGCGCGCTTGTTGGGTGCGAATCCGTGCCATGTCATGAGTGCACCGCCACTTGTTCTGGGGAACCGATGGGACATATCTTTTTGGCGCGCGAACTTCCCGGTATATTAAATGAGCTGTCCACGCGTCAAGCGATGACTCGATGCCGAAACAATCGAGCTACGCGCCGCGTATCTTTGCGAATCTTCGTGCCTATAAATGGCAACAGTCAGAGAGATATCTCTTTCATCTCGAGCGCATCTGTTAGGGTTTTTTGAAAAAGGAGTCTTCTCTGTCTCTTTTCATTTCTTCATCGTCCATCATCGGATTCTTGATTAACGATGGCACCCAAGGCCAAGCCAACCGCATCATCTTCAAAAGCGGCCGTCGTCGAGGCCCAGAGGGGCGGTTCCTACGCGCAGGAAGCCCCAATCTCAGGTATAATGCCATTAGGCTTAAACTTCGCCATTAATGGAAGTTCATGGACTCCTAAAAATCCCTCTTTTAAAGGAGAACCGTCAACACAGAATAGAAACCACGTTTGATTCTCAGACGCGGTCTTTGAGTTGATAAATAAGGCGCGGGTTTGATGACCCCACCGCTTTTATCCACTTGGGGATGCGCTTGTCTATTGGATATAGAGCGCCAGTAATTTCTAATTATGAAGGGTTCGGACGCGGACTTGATCCTTGCGTTCTGTGACATCAGGTGCTGGTCTTTTATTAATCTCGCACCTGAGTCCAAGTACTTAGAAAATTTTTTATAAGTCTTGGATTTCAAAATGCAGGCTCCCTGTTGGCCTCACGGTCGCGGATTTTCAGGTCTGGACGCGGATTTTGACAATTTCTGCGTCCAGTATCTCTTCTGCATCTGAACGCGGATTTTTAGGCCTGGACGCGGATTTTCAGGCCTGGACGCGGATTTTGACAATTTCTGCGTCCAGTATCTTTTCCGCGTCTGGACTATAGACACTTGAGATTTCTGATTAAGTGTCATCTTCTTCTGCAGTGCAACACTCTTCTGCCCCACTCTCCAAGAGGCGCCACTTCGGGCACGTAGGTGGTGCTGACCGTGATTTGACCTTTGTGCTGCAAAGGACTGTACCTGTGACTGCTGATGGGTCGCAGGAGCGCAGGAGGAGGCTTTCCAATGTTGACATGGTAACCTTTCGGGAGCTTATGACTGACACAGCATTCACAACGGATGCTCGCGTTCCGCTGGAGAAGCCTGCCTTCTTCTTTGGAGACCGTATTAGCGAGGGCGGCTATTCCTTGTATGACAGAGATTATAAATGGCTCCGTTAGATAGGGGGTAGAAGATTCTTTCTCCCAAACATGGAGAGGATGTACCCAATGTCTTATCTCCAGCACATGTCCGTCCCTCGAAAAATGAAATGGGAACTCTCCCGATATGTCCCTGAGGTTACTCTTGGCGACCTAGGCTCCAAATAGGTATATCGCCATGATAGTCATGATAGGGAGGTTCTCGGCCTGTTTCCAGGGCTGCTCAGGACTGATCACCCAGTTGGAGAGACACCAAAACTTGGCACCACTTTCCTCAACGCGTTCATGAAAGTGGGGGGTGATTTTCTGGTCGAGTTCCGTTCGCCCGGGTGGATCCACTCCACTGAGAGGTATTGGTGGGGCAGGATGGTGAGCTTCGTCCTTGCCGACCTTAGAGGCTTGTTGGAGCAAGCGGAATTGTACCAAGCAGTCAGGGCTGTACAGTATGGTATCCCACCGAGCTCTCAAAACTTCTTTGGGATCCTAGAGCGTTACAATCCTCTGACGGGGACATTCTTCACTCTGGTCGGGGAGATGGGTCTCGCCCTACACGAGTTGTACGAGGTCTCGGGGCTGGCAATGGGAGATTCTCCCTATGAAGAATACGTCCCAACCACTGAGGAGCTTCACCTTATGAAGAAAGGGTCTCCTCGAGTGTACGAGACTTACTGGGAGGTGTTATGTCACTTCCACGTCTGCGGCCAGATAACCTCTTGGAGGGCGGGGGGAGTCAAGCAGCTGTCTTGGGCAAGCTATTTGTTCAATGGCGTCAACCAGAAAGACCGTCCGGTGACCCGACTGGCTCCCAGCTCCGACGAGGAGATTGCTGACAGGATCAAGGCTTCTGTAGACTCCTACACCACGGAGTCGAACGAGGATGTTTTCGAACCTGACACAGTTTTCGAAAGCTTCCATCATCAAGCCCGGATCCCTATCTCCGACCACGCACTGTTGGCGGGCTTCTTAATGCTGTGGTTGAAGCGCTGTGTGGTGCCAACGCTGCCACATGAAGTCATTATTGCCGACGTAGTGTACCCGGCAGTGCTCCTGGCTTATGGTAGGCCCATAGCCCTTCTCCCAGCCATGGCGGCGAGTATTCAAAGCGGGTTGCGGACGTTAACCCAAAATCTGTGAGAGGTAGGGAAGGCCGTCGACTCCCATGGCAAGGTGGTTGTTGACTCGGAGGGGAGGCCGACGATAAAGCGCCCCAACCCTCGGGTTGAGCTTCCCTACACGTACCTAATGGCTTGGTACGTTATGCACTGTCCCTCTCTGATGACGCTGGTGTCTTGGTGTGAGGGGTTTATTCCTTTCGTGCAGCGGTTGGAGGGTTCAAACTGGTGTAATACTTACGTGTATTACGTTCGAAAGTGCGTCATGTCGGCTTCGAACTGCCAGCTTAACCGCTGCTTCCCCGCGATTCCTGGTGCATCTTTCGGGGAACAATTTACTGACTCCGCGGGCCAAGATGACTTTACGAGGCTGTCTGGGGGTTTTCTGGTGGTTGGTCAACATTCGGCCCGGGTATGTGCTTTTCCAGCAAGGGAATTCATGCACGATCGAGCCATATATGCCGAATCGCTTCGCCCGATAGTTCGGCTATGATCAACTATATGTCGGCAACCCCAATGCTCGACTCACCTTCAGTGGGAATTTATTCGAAGGTGCTCGGGCTTGGTATTATAGCGTGGCCGGAGGGACGGAAGCAACTTTTCGGCTGCCTATCAAAGGGCCGAAGTGCCGTACCAGCTTCAGCTTCTGTACTTGGTACTTCCAGGCCAACCAAACACCAGATTTCGCTCCGAAGTATTCATATCAATGCAGGTTACGAAGCAAGGTCGGGGTCCACTAAATGCTCGCGAGGCGTCGAGCAGTATCTGAAGGCTCTGAAGGAGGTCAGAAGGGGGTCGAGGGAGGAGCCGCGAGCAGCAAAGGCTCGACAGGCGGTGGGTAAGCGTCCTCAAGGCTCTACCTCCACTGCTGAGCCTGCCCCAAAGAAGGTCCGGAGAGACTTGACGGCTGCAGTTTCTCCATCCGAGGACATCCCTTCTGGTGTTGAGGAACCGAGGGAAGAAGAGGCGGATGAGGATGATGCCCCCTTAGTCCATGCCCGCAGGTTGCGCAGCAGGGGCCCCAGGATTTTGGAGGAAGCGGAGCCTGCTGACAAACCCACCGCTGCTGACGAGGCCGAGCAGTTCGAAGTCGACATAATGAGCGGAGGCGATGTTGAGAGGCCAGGGGTCTCAGCTCAGCCCGGGGCTTCCTCAGCTCACGAGAGGAGGGATGAGGCACAGCAGCCGGAGGTCGACATAATGGGTGACATTGAGATTCCAGGAGTCTCAACTCAGCCTGGGTTTTCCTCAGCTCACGAGAGGAGGGATGAGGCACAGCAGCCGGAGGTCGACATAATGGGTGACGTTGAGATTCCAGGAGTCTCAACTCAGCCTGGGTCTTCCTCAGCTCACGAGAGGAGAGATGAGGCACAACAGCCTGGGTCTCCCAGTGTATTCATCTCCAGTGCTCAGACAGTTGACCCCAGCCCTACCACTGGGGTGTTTGGAGGCAAGACTCCGGTTGCCGAGGTCCCTCGCGTTGAACTGTCGTCTTCACATCCGAAGAGGAAATCGATTTTGAGGATGAGGTCGACTTTGGCGATGAACCCGCTCCTCCTGATCTGAGTAAATTCTCACACATCTCGGAGGAGGAAATATATGGGTGTGAGCCGTTGACGACACCACCACTAGCGGCAGTTATTCCTGCTGAAGCTGCTGAAGGTACACTACTCGCCAAACTCATCCTTCTAACTAGGAGAAGGATTTTTGACGTTTTCTTTTTTATTTGGCCTCGTGTTGCAGGGCTAGTCATGGTTAGCGAGGCCGCTGCTTCCTCCCAGATCGAGGAGATGATACAAGAACTGGCTCAGCAGGAGAGAGCTGAGTCTCCTCGTACTGGGGTGCCTCAAGAGAGGACAATCGTCGAAGTCGAGGAGACCTCCACCCTACAGGATTCACCCAAGGACTCGCCACCTTTGGACCCCCAACCAAGTAAGGAAATGTTGGTATAAATGTTTTCCTTTTGCTGTCATGGCTAATATTCTCGTAATTTGCAGAGGGCATTGAGGAAGTTCAGGCAAGTGCAGAGAGCATTGAGGAAGCTCAGGTAGGAGGAGATTTGGCGGTCAGTGCCTGCCCGGGAGACCACACAGCTCAAGCCTCGGCCGAGGATTCTGAGGAGGTCGGGCTCATTACCCTGTCATCGGCTGTGGGGGTTTCTACGGAGGTAGCACCCCCAGAAGCGCCAGTGGCTACTCTTGCTCCTGCCGTACCCGTGGTCAGCCTGACTCTTGCACCAGAAGAGCCGACCTACATCCCCCACACCGTGATAGAAAGGGGATCGGGGAACACCTCGGGCGATGATACCATGGAGTTCCTGACACGCCAGACGGTGCAGCAGTTCTTTGCCTCAATGCGATCATGCATCGATTTCATCCTGTCTGGGGGTAGCTCTTTTGAATTCGCCCAGACGTATCTCGGAAACCTGGTTGAAAACATCAAGTTGGCCGGAGGCCCTTCACTAGCCCAGACGTGTCTGCTGCTGGTGGAGCAGCTGGGACAAAACCTGAGAGAGCTTCGATCCCTGGAGAATGCCGGCTCATTCCACAAGGCCTAGGAAACTCTGAATAGGCTCCTTGCTGCTCAAGAGCAAGAGCGAAGAGAGATGGAGGAGCAGATAACCGATAACACCCGTCTTCTCGAAGGTTTCCAGGCTGATCATCAAAGGCTAGCGATCGAGTCCAAGGAATCTGAGATGATCATACAGGCTGCAAAGCAGGCTATCCTTGATTCTCGGGCCGCCATAGCCAGAGCTGAGGCAGTGATTACTATTAACGAACAGAAGCTTGCTACCTCTAAAAAGAGGCTAGCGGAGTTAGAGGCTGCCAAGGTGATTAGACGGGAAAGGTGTTGTATTGTGGAGTATAATTTGCACACAAAATATATTCAATGAAAAGAGAGAAGGTTTAGAATCAACCTTTGTGCTTGATCACTCCACAAATGTATTTGATATGATTAATGTACCCTTTCTAATCTCCATTATAGCAAGGGCTATACCGAGTCGATTCTCAGGGAGAGCTTGCGATGGAAGCGTTACGGTTGGTAGTGAAGTAAGAAAACGAAGATTCTTCTTTGTTATTTACACAAATGCAAGAAACATGGAAAAGAAAATAGAAGAGTTGGTTGATTTGTGCATGATGGAAAGTGAGGAGAAATCAAAATCAAGATTGGATTTGTTATTAACACTAAAAGAAAAGAAAACTTTAGAAGACTTTGAAGGTGAAGAAAACCATGGCTAGCTAACCTTACTTCCTTGCTAAAAACTTACTAAACTCCGTGATGGTGAATGCATGCCTCATGTTGATTCATCGGCATAGATTTATCTTGCGTGTTGGTCTAATTACTTTCCCACTTGGATGACGGGTGATCATTCTTGGACTTGTCTTGTAGCCTCATAGATGTCATTGGCCTACAAATTAGACTTTCAATAATGGAATCAAAAGAGCTACACTCAAGGGATGCTAAGGAAGAAGATACAACATTCATTAATGGAAGTAAAGAAGTTGTACAACAAATAGCATATTGGTGATCCATCTCCATGTTCCATCAAGGCACTTGTTCTAAACAAGGCTCTAAATGAGGCACACATGAATCATATGGAGAATTACAACAAGATACTTGCCAAGCATGAAAGTAACCCATCGGAGAAGAGAAGATCATACACTTTGCAAGATTAAAGATAGCAATCACCCATGAGTTAGTAGTTAGCAAGGTAAGTTGTTAGCTAGCCATGAGAAGAAAGAATTAGCTACTAGCCATTAGAAAAGCAAAACAAAGCATGAATAAAATTGCAAGTAAAGTAAAACTAGAAGTAAAGAAAGCAAGAGTTACTAGAAAATGCTCAAGTAGAGAAGAAGAGAATGGATCAATCCTTGCTTCACAAGTTGTCACTCCTTGATGTACACAAGCTTTCTCTCTCTTACAACTCTCTTTTGCAGAATTTCTAGGGAAGAAGAAGGAGATCTAAAGAACTAAATCCTAGAGAAAAATACAAAATTACAAAGCTTTATCCTATCATCTCTCCTCTTCTGTTCACTCTTTTTACGAAGCCCTTGGTCCAGTATTTATAGGCTCAGAGAGAAGCATCTAGGGCCAGGTTGTTGGAGCAAAATCCGGAGTTCCAACAACCTTACAACTGCCACAAATTGGCGGGAAATCCCTGGATTTGGCGACAATATCTGGGCCGTTGAGCCCAGATTTTCTGGTACAGGTTCATTGCGAAGTTGTTATCCACGTGGCCTTCTGGAAGATTTAGTTGGCGCGCGGATCTCTCCTGAATCCAGATTCAAATCTTGGGCTCTTTTTGGGCTTTTTGAATTAATCTCTTTAATTATTGCTAATTAAAGAGATTTATGGGCTTTCTCTCTTTTAAGTTGTGAACCTGTGAAAATAGAGAGAAAAGGATTAAAAATCACATTTTTATATACAATATGCATGGTATGGAAGTGGTAAAATATGCAAATATGTATAACAATCACACCCCCATACCTAGCTTTTGCTCGTCCTCGAGTAAAAAAGAAAGAAAAAGAAAGAAAAAAGAAAATCCTAACTAATTTATTACACCACTTCGTAGGTGACACGATTGCACTGAGCATGTGCAACAAGCCGTTAAATCTCTAAGTTACCCTAGAGGAGGAGTGTTGTCTCCTGAGGGTTTTCAGCGGATTACACCCACAAAATCCATAAAGAAAAATAAAAGGGTTAGTGAAATTTTTTGATCCATATTTTAGAGATTCTAACTTGAGCTATAGGTTTCAGGTTACCCTAAACTTTTCATTCCTCTTATAAGTGTCTGTTTGAAATTTTGTTTTCAGCTTAGGTTAATATTTTAGGAAAAAGATCAAAAACTGGATTTTGCATCAATCCTAGGATATATACATCTATAAATATGAAGGATCTTTCTTAGACTAAGTTCATTTATTTACTAATATATATAATATTTTTTTATTTTATTTACAATGTTTATTTATTTACATTTCCTTAGCATCCTTAGGCTTTCTAGTTTACCCTTGTAGCGAGCCTTTAACCGATGACTCCCAAACCAGACGGTCTTAGGGCACCAGATGAGAAAACATCCCTCGGGTTAAGGTCTTGAGTAAAAAAGGCCACGAAGGAATTTAAGGCCTTAACCACCTTTAGGCGTGATCGGCAATGCTTCTTGAGGTACGGCTAACCAGCTTAGTCAGTGGCTAAGTATTTATTATTTATTTATGTACATCTCTTTTTTTTTATATTTTTTTTATTATATATATATGTAAATAAAATCACACAGTCTTTGATTAATCCTTCAATATGTTTAATGTTTATATCTAAAGAAAGAATTAAAATCTAGTAATTTTTCTAATCCTTTATTACTTAACCTAAAAATCTAACAAAACTCCTCTTTTCAACTTATAATTAGAAATCTTAATTTAGAGCTTCCTTAATCCCTAAATTTCAAGTTTGATTCTTTAAACATGGATCAAAGAATTTCTTCTTCTTTTATTTATTTTTTTATATTTTTTTATTTTTCTAAAAGAAAAAGTAAAATCTAAAAAGAAAGTAGAAAATCTCTGAAGAAAGGTAAAATCTAAAAGAAATAAAAACCTAAAAAGAAAGTGAAAAATCCTAAAAAATAAAAGGCCTAAAAAGAAAGTAAAAAATCCTATGTTAGCATCTACCCCCCCATACCTATCTCATGCATTGTCCTCAATGTATGCAAGATAAAAAGAATGCATGAAATAGATAAAAGGAACGACACTACTCCCTCCGTCGCTTTGGACCCGCGGTGGTGCTAGGTCCAGCCGACTGTGATCTCCTCAATGTTGCCTCCATACTATCTAGCCGAGAGGATTGCTCCTCTACCTTCTTCCTCAGCCTCACTTGTCCCCTAAAGATTTTCTTCATACCCTTCCAGATGGAGGACATGAAAGCTCGTGACTCTACTGGGGGATCCTGCTTCCAAAACTCAGTTCATCTTCTTCTTCAAGACTCTCCTCAGAGGAGGACTCTACGGGACATCTTCGGGCTGGACAGTAGGAGTCCAGACCGCGTGTAAACAACTATTATACGAACTGGTAGGTCTCTCAGGTGCAACAAACACTCAGTCGAATGAATCAAAGACACTGTCTGGTAGGAAAGTCCTACACAGACGTGTAATCAAGATGGGGTGGGAGTATTTGGCACCACGTGTGCGTGAAGAGTTGGCTATGAGTGCGTAGAAGATGACCTTATTCAAACAAACCGTGTGTTGACGAGTCATTAAATCATGTATAATTTGCAACACAGGTCTGTTAAAGGATGATTGATGTTCTAGCCCTAAAATGTTGCGTTGGATCCAACGTCCAACGCAATGAATATTTCTAAACGTGGTGCTAGCCTTCAGCCCACGATCCTGTTCAGTACAACGAGCCCCCATAACAGTCATATACTCAATCAATGGGAGAGGCTCGCTGTGTGTGTGATGGTTGGAACATTAGTGATTTCTCAAGAAGAGGAAGCGTGACAAGTAAGTTTCCTGTGGGCATGTGTACAGTAAACTGGTATGTTTGCGGATCAACCGATGCTTGGTCAGTGTGAGTGTAAAACATTGTCACCAATTCGGGACAATAAAATGCATCGGTCTCAGAGTTGTCGTATACTAACGTGTACAATTCCAAGCCCTAATTCTTTCTAGAAACACATACCCATAGCCAT
Organism: Agave tequilana; assembly: GCA_038442645.1. NCBI lineage: Eukaryota > Viridiplantae > Streptophyta > Magnoliopsida > Asparagales > Asparagaceae > Agave > Agave tequilana. The sequence continues at coordinate 95,528 of JAVJIF010004814.1, read as the reverse complement.
TTGCATCACAATATTCTTCCAAAGTCTTTCTCAATGAAAATAGATGGTGCCATGATATGAATTAAGAACAAAGCAATAAAAAGAAGAGATTTGAATTCGAACCGCCCCCGGAACTCGTGGGGGGAAAAAGTTCAATCTCTGCAGTGAGTACAGGAAGGTCTGAATAAAGATGTAGCACCAGATCGGCCACCAGTGCTTCAGATCGACTGGTGCAGAATTTTTCTGTGCGCAGGAGGCTTCAGGTTTGCCGCAGATTCTCGGCTGGGGCCGTGGTTTTGCGGCAGTAAAGAAGATTCAGAGGAAGAGACAAATTGCAGAGGCGGCGCTTTGAGAGAGAGTTGCAGATCTGAGGAGATTTTTGCTTGTGAGGGAGAAAAATCAGGCAGAATTCCTATTTATAGGAGGGAAAAGCCAAGAGATTTCCAAATCTATCCCTAGGTCAAAAGGAATTTTACCAACTTTGGAATTTATGGTTTGGAAAGGGAGTTTTGACTCTTGGGAAGTTGGAGTGACCTAGGACTTTGAAATTTTGAAAGAAGGAGTTTTGAAGAAACCTAGGAACTTTAAAATTTAAAATTCCCTCATTTTTTTATTTCCTTTGTTTTTTTATTTATTTACAAAATTACAAAAAGAAAGAAAAAATATTTACAAAGATTATGTACAAGTGGGTTCACTGCCTGGGCTTATCTTTTGGCCGTTTCCCTCTGGCCCGTTTCCTGTCATTCCAGTGTGTTCTCTTTCTCGGGTTTAATTGGGAAACGTGTCGCATTATATTCTTAACCCTCGGCATTTCCAGTTTCAATCATTGTTGTCCATCCATATCTCACCATTTTGTTCACTCTAGAATTCCTCCTCACCACCTTCTTTATTCAGCACATCTTTTTGTCCATTATTCAGAAATTCAAGCTCCTCTCCAAATAATTCTTCGAAACTCAGGTCAACATCCGGAAGTGGACAATCAGCAATCCTACCCCGAGTTGATTCTTCTAGACACATAATCTCCTCAAAAAATAGGTCTTCAAAGGATATATCAATCAGAGGTTCAGATACAGTCACAGTTGGCTCATTGAAAGTGAAAATATCCAAATCAACTTTCCCCTGTTGAAAGGGTACTCGGATAAGAGAATCACCAGATTGTGACTCATTTTGGATCTTCACCTTTTCCTCACAATTGTTACTAATAAAGCTAACCTCAAATGTTTGATCTTGTGTTTTACGAGGTTGTGTGTGGAAGACATTGATTCATGCATCATGTCACCAAAGGTCAACCTCATTGATCCATTCCGGCAATTAATGATGGCATTTGCAGTAGCCAGGAATGGTCATCCCAAAATGACAGGAATTTGAGACCTTTGATTGGAATTTGACACAGGTTTTGTTTCAAGGACTATAAAGTCAACAGGATAAATGAATTCCCCAACTTTGACAAGGACATCGTGAATTTCCCCCTTGGGTCTAGTGACAGAGCGATCAGCCAATTGGATAGTCATTTGGGTAGGACTGAGATCACCTAACCCCAATTGTTGGTACACAGAGAAAGGTAGGAGATTGATGCTGGCCCCCAAATCAAGAAGTGCCTATTGATGGTAGTCTGTCCTATGATGCATGAAATGGTGGGCTCCCTGGGTCTTTGTATTTAACAGGAGTTGGACCATTGAGCAGCTCGTTGATGGATGATGCTAGGAAGACTTTTTTAGGGACTTGTGTTTTCCTCTTCTTGGTGCATATTTCCTTCAAGAATTTAGCATATGATGGCACTTGTTGTATGGCATCAAGAAGAGGGACATTGATTTGGATCTTATTGAACATTTCTTTTATCTTCTCCATGTGAGCATTTGTCTTGGGATTCTTAAGCCTATTTGGAAATGGTACTACAGGCTTATAGGGTGCTCATCTACCTTTCTTTACCCTTGGTCTTGGAAGTGGATGGCTCTGTACTAGAAGATGGTTGTCAGAAGCTGGTTGCATTGGGACAGGAGGTGTTAGCTTTGGTGCTGGATGAGATGGTGGACTAGAAACCTTATTATCGACTTGTTTACCAGATCTTAAGGTATGAATAGAATGACATTGATTGGGTCCTGAATCTTCCACTTCATTCAAAGGGAAGTGATGTTTGGGATTTGGCACTGGCTGGCTTGGAAGCATACCTTTTTGTCTCTCATTAGCCAATTGCCCTAATTGGACCTGAATTCTATCCATATCCTGTTGATGATGGTTCATCATTGAAGCTTGGGTCTTGGTTAAGGATTCTATCATTTTCATCAACTCTGATATTTTATCATCTGAATTGTTCTGGGGTGGATGTTGATGATATGGAGATTGGAATTGTAAATGGTAATATGGTGGGTTCTGATATGGTTGTGAATGTGGTGGACTTTGAGATGGATGAACATACAGTGAATTATGATTGAAACTGGATGTATGAGACGGAGCATTATAAGGATGTGGAAGTGGTGGCCTATGATGCTCAGGACCAGACTGACTCCTTGAAAAATTTGGATGGTTCTGCCATCCCGAATATGTGTTGGAGTATGGGGGTCTGGTAAAAGCTGCATTCATGTTCTCCTGATATGATTGGGGCTGATACAAAGGACACTCCTCAAAGACATGGTTAAGGTCATGACAGTAGGTGCAACCCGGTTTGATGACAGGCAATGGGTTGACCTGATTGACAACAGAATTTCCCTTTGACTCAAGCAGTTCTATCCTCTTCATCAATTATGTGATCTTGTTTTTGCAGCTATAGAGGATTCTATGGAGTGTGTACCAGTTCTGGAAGTGGTGGGAGTGGATTTATCAGGACATGACTCCCACTGAATGGTTTTCTCAGCTAGGGTTTCAAAGAGATCCCACCCCTGATGTTCATTTTTCTTCAAAAATTTCCCTTGACACATGGATTCAAGGAGGTTTTTTGTTTGGTAATCTAGACCGTCGTAGATAATCTGGCACAGACGCCATTTCTCTACGCCGTGATGAGGACATAGGGCTAGAAGGTCTTTGAAACGCTCAAAATATTTCCAGAAAGGTTCTTTTGGGTCCTGCTTGAATTGCATGATATTCTTGCGCATTAGGGTTGTTTTGTGGATAGGATAGAATTTCTTAAGAAAGACTTTAACAAAATCCTCCCATGAAGATATGAAACTGATGGGAAGATTATAAAGCCATTTCTTAGCTAAATCCTTCAGTGCAAATGGTATAAACCTTAACCTAACAGCATCCTCGGTCAGTTGGGAAATTCTCATCATTTGGCATACCTCTTCAAACTCACGAATAAAGAGGTACGCGTCCTCAGACTCAAGACCATGGAATCGGGGAAGTGTATTAATGAATTGCGATTTTAGCTCGAAGTGATTTCCATTTGGTTCGGGGAGAAGAATGCAAGATGGAAGGGAGGTGCGAATCGGATAAAATCGATCTTGAAGTGAGACGTTGTTTTTCATAATGTCAAGTGGTGTGTAAGTGAAAGTGTAGAAAGTCTATCAAGTCTTGCAGATTTTGGATCACGAAACCACTCTCGCATATACAATCACAAACAACGTGCACCGATCACACCAGCGAAAAAGAAAAAAAAATGAAAATAACAAACAATAAAAGAAAAATCAATCCAAGCTTCTAGGATTCCTGGACCTAGACGACTCCTAACTGATTAGATTGTCCACAGGAGGTTTAGTGTAGACTTTGACTATAAGCTAATCAGCCAGGGAAGGGCAAGGTTGGTGGGAGGTTTTCCGTCAGAGACGTTCCTTAATAAGTAACCAGCAACCTTCGGGCTTTCGGCCCTCAATCCCTTCCTAGACACTGATTTTACAAAAGTCAATTTCCAACACTTTTCCCCCTTAGGATAATCTCCTAAGTGAGTCCGAGATGTCCCTAGGGTCAACGTCTAGCAAATTTTTATTTAGAAGCTTAGGATTGTGAGTGCTGGGATTGTGATTTTTGGGCTAAGGAAAGGGTGATAAAATCCCCACCTTATCTTTTTTATGGGTAATGCCCTTAGAATTGAATTGTGCAAGTGTACGATATCAACAAACAAGGTTCACTCAAAGCGTAATTAAATCAAACAAAGAGTGAGTCCTAGTCTATATGCTATGCTTACGTACCTTGCCTCCAGCACTCTTCAACAGTAAAAGTAAAGAAATTGAAAGACACGTGCCTAGTATGCAAATGTCTAAACAATTTTTAACGTTAACAACCAATTTTTTACTGTTGATTATTAGCAGATATAAGGTGAAGCATAAAAGAAATTAAGTATTGCAGCAGCTGTATTTTGCAGAGAAGCAAGCCCTGCAGAAAACTGGTCAGAAGTCAACTCCTCCTTGCCGCAATTCTGCGGCAAAAACCCAGAATTTGTGGCAATTTGGTGGGATCCTGGTCTCTGCTTTCGAGAGCAGAGGCCCTGGTCCACTTATATGTTTCTGCAATGCAAATTTTCTGTTTCTTCAACCTGTTACCTGCAACAGAGAAGAAGATTCGTTTAGTTCTTCACTTTAAACCAAAAACCGTTGCTCTCCCCGGCAACGGCGCCAAAAATTGATTAGGAAAGAGATGTGTGAAGTATTTGCACAAATATTCAATGAAAAGAGAGAAGGTTTAGAATCAACCTTGTGCTTGATCACTCCACAAATGTATTTGATATGATTAATGTACCCTTTCCAATCTCCGTTATAGCAAGGGCTATACCGAGTCGATTCTCAGGGAGAGCTTGCGATGGAAGCGTTACGGTTGGTAGTGAAGTAAGAAAACGAAGATTCTTCTTTGTTATTTACACAAATGCAAGAAACATGGAAAAGAAAATAGAAGAGTTGGTTGATTTGTGCATGATGGAAAGTGAGGAGAAATCAAAATCAAGATTGGATTTGTTATTAACACTAAAAGAAAAGAAAACTTTAGAAGACTTTGAAGGTGAAGAAAACCATGGCTAGCTAACCTTACTTCCTTGCTAAAAACTTACTAAACTCCGTGATGGTGAATGCATGCTCATGTTGATTCATCGGCATAGATTTGTCTTGCGTGTTGGTCTAATTACTTTCCCACTTGGATGACGGGTAATCATTCTTGGACTTGTCTTGTAGCCTCATAGATGTCATTAGCCTACAAATTAGACTTTCAATAATGGAATCAAAAGAGCTACACTCAAGGGATGCTAAGGAAGAAGATACAACATTCATTAATGGAAGTAAAGAAGTTGTACAACAAATAGCATATTGGTGATCCATCTCCATGTTCCATCAAGGCACTTGTTCTAGACAAGGCTCTAAATGAGGCACACATGAATCATATGGAGAATTACAACAAGATACTTGCCAAGCATGAAAGTAACCCATCGGAGAAGAGAAGATCATACACTTTGCAAGATTAAAGATAGCAATCACCCATGAGTTAGTAGTTAGCAAGGTAAGTTGTTAGCTAGCCATGAGAAGAAAGAATTAGCTACTAGCCATTAGAAAAGCAAAACAAAGCATGAATAAAATTGCAAGTAAAGTAAAACTAGAAGTAAAGAAAGCAAGAGTTACTAGAAAATGCTCAAGTAGAGAAGAAGAGAATGGATCAATCCTTACTTCACAAGTTGTCACTCCTTGATGTACACAAGCTTTCTCTCTCTTACAACTCTCTTTTGCAGAATTTCTAGGGAAGAAGAAGGAGATCTAAAGAACTAAATCCTAGAGAAAAAATACAAAATACAAAGCTTTATCCTATCATCTCTCCTCTTCTGTTCACTCTTTTTACGAAGCCCTTGGTCCAGTATTTATAGCTCAGAGAGAAGCATCTAGGGCCAGGTTGTTGGAGCAAAATCTGGAGCTCCAACAACCTTACAACTGCCGCAAATTGGCGGGAAATCCCTGGATTTGGCGGCAATATCTGGGCCGTTGAGCCCAGATTTTTTGGTACAGGTTCGTTGCGAAGTTGTTATCCACGTGGCCTTCTGGAAGATTTAGTTGGCGCGCGGATCTCTCCTGAATCCAGATTCAAATCTTGGGCTCTTTTTGGGCTTTTTGAATTAATCTCTTTAATTATTGCTAATTAAAGAGATTTATGGGCTTTCTCTCTTTTAAGTTGTGGACCTGTGAAAATAGAGAGAAAAGGATTAAAATCACATTTTTATATACAATATGCATGGTATGGAAGTGGTAAAATATGCAAATATGTATAACAATCACAAGGCGCAAATTGAAGCAAACCTCTCTGTTCGTTCGTCCAAGCTGGAATCCCTCCAAGTACTGCGCAGGGATTTTTACCTGAGGCGGATCTGTGGGCCCAGCTCTCATGGAGGCTGAGAAGGCGCGTCAACATGAGATACATCGCCTTAGAGAGCAAATCCGTTCTTTGGCGAACCAGGACCTTTAGCCTTCTCTTCTTTTCTCTTTTTTTTTGTAAAAAAAAAGGACACTCCATTTGCCAAGAGTGTTTGTATTTACTTTTATCATTTTTTGAATAATAAAAGTCCCCACTTTCATTGCCTCGCTGCGGATGGATTCAATCCTTTAATCACAGTCTTTAATTGTGCTCTCCGGCTGACTGTGAATACTGAACTTAGGAAAACTAAGTTTTTGACGAAACGCAGCGTCGAAAGAGACGCGGCTCTGAGGCACGCGATTCTGACTTGCCAGTGAAGACGCGGCTCAAGCAGACGCGGAGGACGCGGCTTTGAGTGTGGTTCATTGGCCGCAATCCTTAACTCTATCCAGCACAGAGTTCAGGATAATGGAGGTCTTACGCCCCTTAACATTAATGCAGTCAGGGACGTGGCGCTGGGCCTCAGTGTAAGACCCATAATCATGAATGTAGACGCAGCTCCAAGATGCTTGTAAAGGTGATGGGCTTTTTCTGCTGAAGTCATAAGCCTTAGGACGCAGCTTTATGTGCTTTCCCACTGGGGCCCCCAAAATGAGTCCCTTTTGTTGAGAGACGCGGATCGACTTTGAATCATCCAAGAGACGCGAAGGATCTTCTAACTTGGAATGAAGGAGGACGCCGATTTTTGAGAAAAGAGGGGACGCGGGTCTTTGGACGCAGCTCTCACACCTGCGTTTTGGCACGATTTCCCAGGCGTTATAAACAGCCTGTCATAAAGATTTTGTGAAATCTTTGAACGTCAAGTCTCCGTTGATGATGGGAACCCGCATCATTCGTTGTTTCCCGAAGCGGTTTGTCCACGCGTCAGTTCTTCATTGGGCTTAGGCGTTAATGCCTTTTAATGCCAATACGATGCTGGCGGTTGGAAACCAGCGTCTTCGACGCTTCCCGAAGCGACGCTCCACGCGTCAGTCTCCCATTGGGCTTTGACAGTCGTGCGGTCATTAAGGTCGACGGTTCCAATTGATGAACCATTAACTACGGTTATTATGGGCTGCCTATAAATAGGGGCTCCTCCTCTCCCTTTAACAGTCCATACTTAGACTGTGTTCTTTTTGAGAGCGAGTGCTCTGAGAGATTCTATCTTCTCCCTTTCTGAGAGACTCTATCTTCTCCCTTCAAGGACCTTATCAGGGGTTGCCTCCATGGACGAAGATGACCCAGAGCTTCCATGCTTCTGTTTAGTCTCTTCAGTAGATACCACTGTCAATGATTTCAATGATAGGAAGCGTCTCCCTGAGCACCTTTTACGTCCACGGCCTCAATGCAGAGAGTTCAACTCTTAACAGAGGCCTCTGCGGGTATGCCATGCCCACTTACTATGACATTTTAGATCCAACCAAGTTTGAATTTTAGTATATCTCTTAGAGAGATATCATCTGGACTTTTCTTGCGAAGTCGTGGTTGGTGCATTCCTCTTCTGGAATTTGCGCCATCGACTTAAACTTTTTTGAACGCAAGTATTGAAGTCGTTGGTACCTGGCCGGGCTTTGCACACAGAGCTCGCCTCTTGAGGCCACTGACTTGGAAGAACTTCAATTCGGGTCGAAGGTTTCAGGCCTGAACTTTTGCAACTCCTGTTCCTCCAACAGAGAGATGGCAATTTTGGCATCTGATTCTCTGCGCGCCTTGTATCTTAGACGCGGATGTGGAATTAGGTCGCGTTTGAATTCTGTGTGTATCACAGTCTTGCTCGCGTCTGTTTCTGTTGTCGCAGGAATCTGGCCCAGCGTGCGGGTCATTCCCGCGTCTGCAGTCTTCAGCAATAACCGCATTTGTGACTTAGTTTTCTTCTGTCGAAGTATACTAAGTTCTGAATTGTCTAATTCCCTTGTTTGCTTCTTGCAGGTAGGCTTAATCATCCTTTTTACGTTCGCTGGGCCCTTGGGAGAATATATCAGCCAGCGAATTTGTTCGATGTTTTTCCACAAGGGAAGAAGTCATGGTCCTCGTCGTCTACAAGGGAAGAAGCATGGCCCTTGACGGGGACTTAAACCTCGCCAAGATCTCATTGGATTAATGAACCAGTCATGCTTGCTGGCATGGCATGGTCAGAGTGAGTATGGCGGCGGGGGTAGCGGTGGATATAGTGGTGGTTAGCATCCCCTGTGAGGTCTCAAAACCTCCTCTTTACCCCAGAAGTGACATCGAGGAAACTCCATGCTTATTGGACGACCTTCTGGCGGAAGAGATGTTCATCAACGAAGGATCACACCCCCACTTTGGATGGAGATGTTCGACGGATCATAATCCGGCTTCGGATGGTCAGGTGGGATCAGAAGATTCTGCTGCCCTCAGACCTCAAGAATCACCATTGTTCTCAATTAACCAGAGACTTCTTCGATGTTTACATCATGCATCGTGGTGCAACCAGCTTCTGATCGTTGCCACAATGTCCGATCCTACTTTGGCGCCCTTCCAAACATCCTGTACTCGGAATAAGATGCAGCTGAGGAGCGAGTGCAACCTCTGAGAGAGAGAGAGATCTTTGTACTCCTTAACTGTAACACTCAATCTTATTGTATAAGAGAGCGTTTTTGTATCACTTTCATGTGCCTGGATATAAATAAAAGTGACACTTTTCTTTTTCTCCTTCTATTGTCTTGAACTTTTTTTTTTAGTCAGACGCATAGAAGCAAAGGACTTTGACTTGTCAAAACTATGATGATAATTTCAAACAGTCAAACTTTTTAGAGAGAAATCCTATTTTTGGAACTCCCCAATGTTGTCAGAGGTGTAATATTAACTTGACAAGAGATAAGATAATTTTGTGGACCTGTCAATCTATAAAGGAGAATGACAAGTGAAACTCGTACTCCCAGGAAAAATGGGCCTTTATCAAGGTTAGGATTCACTTGATTAAGCTCAGCTGGGGATTTGAAGGAAAACACTGTTAATGGTGTAGTATTAACCTAACAATGTGTTTAGGTAGACTTGTTATTCTGTTGAAGAGAATAGCAAGTGAATCTAGATCCGCGGGGAATCTAAGAAGGTTTTTACCGTTAGAGGTGTGATATTAACTTGACGGGTTGAATGTAGTCCTGTCAGAAATATGACGTTAACCTGACAAGGATGTAAGTCAGAGGTGTGATATTAACCTGACTCAGAAATACTTCAGTTTCATTTGGAAAACAGAAGTGTTACTGACATAGGTGTGATGTTTAACTTGACAGTGAGGGTAATGCTAGAGGTGTAATGTTGAACTTGGCATTGATCATCTCGACTCCGATACGGAAGTTCGAGGGAAATCATTGTCATAGGTGTATTGTTGAACTTAACAATGAATTGGATGCTAGAGGTATGATGTTGAACTTAGCATCATCCATTTGGCTTCGACATGGAAGTCTGGAGGAAAGTGACTGTCAGAGATGTGGTATTAAACTTGGCAGAAACTTGATGTACTGTTTAGAAGTGTAATGTTAACTTAACAGTAATTTGTCAGAGGTGTGATATTAACTTGACAGAAATTGATTTGCGATATGAGCAATTTGAGGACCTGTCATTCCATTGATGAGAATGGACAAGTGGAGTTTGAAGTGCCAGAGGTATAGTGTTAACTTGGCAATAACTGTATTTTGTAGACCTACCATTCTGTGGATGAGAATTGGTAAGGGATTTTTGAGGGAGAGTGGAGTTGAGTCCACTTAGGATTTTTAGCAAACCCTCAGCTATCAACGGATTTGAGGTGCCTTTACCAACTACCGTTTGAGTTGGGTTAGCCATGCTATTCCCCTCAGCATGATGAGTTGTCGAAGATTTATGTTGGGCTTAAAAGCCAACGTTTTCCTCTATCCTTAGCCGTCGGAGGTGTCGGATGTTAATGGAGAAGCTCTTCTTGTTTTGATCAGAGGTGTACTTTTAACTTGATCGGGGGAGGAGTACTATTAAGGATAGTACTTCTTCAAGAATCTGCCATTGATCGGCATCATGAGTGTATCGCCATTTGAAGTTATGAGACGATATGACCCATTTGAGTAGACTGACTCTACTACAAATGGCCCTTCCCATTTGGGTTGGAATTTTCCTTTTGTCTTGTGCGTCATTACCATGGGTCTTCTGACGGCTAAGACAAGATCGCCTTTCTTGAAAGTTCGCATTTTAACTTTCTTGTTGAAGGCTCTAGTAATTCGAGCCTGCTAGAGCTCGATTTGCTGTTGGGCCTGCAGACGCTTATCGTCTAAGGCTTCCAATTCTTAGAGTCGCTGTCGATGCTTCTCCTCTGTTGTCATCTCTGCTGTCAAGGCGACGCTAGAGATGGAATTTGGATTTCTAGTGGAAGCACGGCTTCACACCCGTATACCAAAGAAAACGGCGTGGCTTTAGTCGGGGTTCACACAGTTGTGCGATAAGCCTATAAGCATTCACCTAACTTGTCGTCCCAGTCCCGTTGACTTTTCGATACGAATTTCTTGAGAAGCTTGCCAATGGTCTTATTGAAAGCTTCTGCGAGGCCATTAGCGGCAGGATAGTATGCCGTTGAGGACACACTCTGGATTCTGAACTTAGCGCAGAATCTCTGGAAAGCCTGGCTGATGAACTGGGGTCCATTGTCATGGACAATTCGCCGAGGTACACCAAAACGGTAAATTACGTGATGCTTTGCGAACTTGATCACATCCGATGACTTCACCTCCTTCAAAGGAACGGCCTCAGTCCATTTGGAGAAGTAATCGGTTATTGCCAAAATAAACCGATGTCCTTTTGATGATGGCGGGCTGATAGGGCCAACTACATCCATCCCCCACATTTCAAATGGTCAGGTAGAGGTCGTAGAATGGAGGTACTCTGGTGTTTGATGGATGAAATCGCCATGCACCTGGCAAGCGTGACATCTTTTGGCATAAGTGACGGCGTCGGCAATCATCTTGGGCCAATAGTAACCCAACCTTTGGAGTCGATGTGTCAATTTTGGGCCGGGTTGGTGGGCTCCACACATGCCGTCGTGGGCTTCTTTCAATACCTCTTGAGCCTCCTTTGGTGAGAGGCACCGGAGCAAGATCCCGTCATGCGATTGACGATACAATGTTCGTGTAATCGCATTGTAGTAAAATTTAGGGGCTTTCCTTCGAATGGCAGCCGCTTCCTTGGCGTCCTCAGGCAGGATGCCGTACAAGACATAGTCGATATAGGGGAATCGCCAGTCTTTAAGCTCTGGCCCGGTTGACAATTCCAGCGCTTCTTTGCCTTGACACTCTCCCTTTGACCCTGATAGTCTTCGAGGGCAGTTCTCGGGCAATACAGGTCGTGGCTGTAGACGAATACTTTCTCCATTGCTCCAGCTGGAAGAGCTAAGGAGGCCGCGAGGGATGCGAGTGCATCTGCGTGCGCATTTTGCCTGCGCGGTACATGGTCAATGTAGAAGTTTGTGAACCTTTCGGCCATGCGGATAGTTGCGTTGTAGTAGGGGACTAGGTCTTCATGTCTGACCTCGTACTCCCCGCGAACTTGGCTGACGATGAGTTTAAAGTCGCCATATGCCTCGAGATTTTTAACGCCAATCTCATCGGCGAACTGCATCCCAATCAAAAGAGCATTGTACTCCGCCACATTGTTGGAACAAGTTTCGGTTAATGAGACAGCTTGAGGAATCACATAGTTCTGTGGGGAGACAAGTACTACTCCTACCCCTGCTACTAGGTGTCCTTTTGGGCTCGTTCTGGACGCACCATCAAAGAAAAGTTGCCACACCTGCCTTTCAAAGGATGTCTGGGTCTGGCAGGCTTCAGCGACCTCGTCTGGGAGATCGTCGTAAAGCTTGGTTGCCCTCGGATCTGGATGCTAGCCAGGAAATCCGCCACCGCTTGTCCCTTCACAGCTTTTTGTGGTAAAAAGTGCATTTCATATTGAGATAGCAATATGGCCCATTTTGCCAGCCGGCCGTTCAATGATGAAGGCTTAGTCATAAGTAACCTCAGGGGGTTGACTTTTGATATGACGTTTATAGTTTGTCCTACCAGATAGTGTCGCATTTTCTGAATGGCGAACACTAATCCAAACATTCCTTCTCGATCGGATTATACCGATGTTCGGCTCCGATCATTGTTCTACTCAGATAGTAGATTGCTCGCTCTCGTCCTTGATCATCATTCTGAGCTAGTAGAGCTCCCAAAGAATGATCCATTGCCCGGACGTACACCAGGAAAGGCTTTCCGAATACCGGAGCTGCAAGGACTGGTGGTTGGGTGAGGTATTGCTTGATTTCCTCAAATGCTTGTTGGCAAGCGTCATCCCAAATGAACGAGACACCCTTCTTCATTAACTTAGCGAAGGGTTGGCATCTTCCAGAGAGGTTTGAGATGAACCTGCAGATGTACGCCAATCGTCCTTGTAATCCCCTGGGTTCCTTGAGATTTCTTTGGGGCTGCATCTCCTGGATAGCTTGAACCTTTTCGGGTCCAAATGGATCCCGGTGGAGGTTACAATGAATCCTAAGAATTTACCACTGGCCACCCCAGGAAGGACTTGGTGGGATTCATCTTCAATCGATGAGCCCGCATGATGTCGAAGACCAACTTCAGGTCAGCTATATGATCATCCTTAGTGCGACTTTTTACCGCAATATTATCAACATAATATTCTACCGTTTTGCGTATTTGCTGCTGGAAAATGGCGTTCATGGCCCTCTGGTAGGTTGCCCCCGCATTCTTCAGTCCGAAGGGCATGACGGTATAGCAATAAACCCCAATGGTGTCCTGAAGGAGGTGTGCTTTTCGTCGTCAGGATACATTTGATTTAATTGTATCTTGAGAATCCGTCCATGAAGGACATTCGTTCGAATCCGCAGGTATTGTCGATCATGACGTCTGTGATTGGCAATGAGAATTCGTCTTTGGGACAAGCCTCGTTTAGATCACGGAAGTCGATGCAGATCCGGGTCTTTCCGTTTTTCTTAGCAACGGGGACGATGTTGGCTACCCAATCGGGATGTTGCTCTTCCCTGATGAAGCCAGAATCTATGAGCTTTCTGACCTCCGATTGAATCGCCTCCATTATCTCTGGACGGAACCGTCGCTGCTGTTGTTTGACAGGCTTTACGTCTGGATTGATGTTGAGGCGGTGCATAGCCACTTGAGGATCAAGTCCAGGCATGTCTTCGTAATTTCAAGCGAAGACATCTTTATACTCTTGAACAAGAGATATTAGATCCTTTTTCTCTGACGGTGACAGGCCGTCGCTTATGAAGATGGGCTTAGGATTAGCCTCATCTCCTAGATTAATCTGAACAATCTTGTCTTCTGTGGGTGGTTCGCGCCGTTCAAAGCGGGTGTCCCAAAGAGTGTTTAAATGTCTGATCCAAGGATCTGCATCGGATCGGATTATTTCTTCATCTTCATCTTCCAGATGGCTTGTTGAAACCATGTGCACCGAAAGTTCTTTGAAGATGTTGCCGACACTAGCATCTGACTCCCATGATGACGTGCCGGAAGAGTATTTATGGCCAAATGAGTCCCCAGAATCAGAGGCTGATGGAGTCGGAGTTGATACATAGCCCAACCCCCTGCGCGTCCGATGATAATAATCGGGTGCTTTTCCTTTTGGCACAAATGATCAAAGTAGCGTCCTCCGTCCTTTGCCGAAGTTCAACCCGAGTCTGCTGGTTAGGTCATACCCCATGTTTTTCATCATTCTGAGTGTCTTTGGCTCATAATGACCGAACTGAGGGGATTCCTGCTCGCTTTCTGATTCTTCATGGTCCATTGGCTCGGCGTCAATTCGTCCAAAAAGAATTGGTCTTTGGCCCTTCCTTCTCGCTGGAACCATGAATATTGATTGTTGCGCATCGCCGACATTTCGACATGTTTTAAAGGACGATTTCACTGGTACATGCAACGATGTCAAAGCATCCATTGCTGACCAGAGATCGTCATCCACGTCGGTACTAGTGTCTGACGGCACTGAATCAGAAACAAACACAGAAAAATACGCTAAATCTAATTCTTCATTAATGTACCAACCGCCTACATCATCGGCGGAGGTATTATCAACATCAGGCTTATTAATGCCCGTTACAGGTGGATCTAGCTCCCACACACACTCATCTTCCTCCAGCTCGGTGTCGGCTTCATTGCCAGAGTCTGGTTCCTCCGGTTGCGGGACTTCATCTGTTTCCATAGATTCCTGATATAGGAGGGAATCTGTGAAATAATTCTCCACTCTTGAACGGATGCCTCTCGGCAATCAACGTTCGCACCTTTCCACTCTTGTCAATGTATTTCATGACTTGGTGAGAGTAGAGGGAACGATAGAATTGCGGTGAATCCACGGTCGTCCCAGCAATAGGTTGTAGGAAGTGTCGGCATCAATGACGTAGCATGTCACCTCTGACCTTAGGTCCCCAATCTGGCATTTGAGCTTGACCTTCCCCATTGGACGGGTCCTGTTGGCATTGAACCCATAGATAGTTGTCTGGGTAGGGCTCAAACGATGAGTAGGAATGCCCAGATGTTGCATGACCCGGCGAGGCATGATGCTCAACGCGGACCCTGGATCTACCTGAATGCGGTTCACTTCGGATGATCCAATATACCCTGTGAAGTACAGGGGTCGATCATGCTTCCCTTTAACCTGCATATCCTCTGCCGTGAAGGTGATGCAGGGGGCATTCTGGGAGGTGTGGAGATAATTCTCTACATCTTCCTCCTTTGGCACCTGGGTCATGAAGACCTCAGCATTTGCCAGAGCCTCTTGTAGAGCTTCTCTGGTTGACTTCGACAGCCTAAGAAGCTCATACAGGGTAATCTACGCCGGGATGTTGGCCAATTGAGCCAGGACATCAAAGCGATAAGGCGCGTAGATCCTTCCGTGATGCCCTTTTGAAGGGCTTGAGAAAATCGAATCTCCTTCTGTTTCTCCACGGGTTGTTTTGTGGAGGGCTTGGTTGGCTCTGCAGCTGGTTGTGGAGGGTTGCCGTCGTTTCGCCATACTGCTTCAAGTAGGGCTGTCCTGAGCGGGTTTCCGCCACCAGCCGACCGGGTTCTGCGGCCAGAACTATTGTCTCCTCTTCCGAGTCGGTTAGCGAAGGAATATCAGTATCCGCTTCTCGAGAAGAGGCACACACCACATTGCAGGATGACGCCTTTGCCTTGCCCTTGGACTTTATTAGTTACAGTAGTCCATTGCTGGGCATCAACAAGGTCAGGGTGGACCCACATGATTTCCCCTCGAGGCGTGGGAACAGGTATCAGGCCTTTCTCTTGTTGCTGGTGAGGATCTGTGTGATCACTCTTAGCTCTCCTTTCGGAACAGGGACCACCCCCGAAGGCGTTGGGGGTTGTCTTCCGAACTGAGAACTGACGTCATGTTAGCCGTCACCTTCTTCTGCTCTGGTCGGAGTTTTAATACCTCCGCGTCAATCAGGGCCTGAAGGATGTCCTTGAAGACGTAGCAGCTTTTGGTAGGGTGTCCCAACATCCTGTGGTATAAGCAGTAATTGGGATTGTCGGTTTTACCGACTTCTTCAGGGCGCCTGGCTTCAGGGAGCTTCAGTCTGTTGCTCTTGTTGAGTAGCTTAAAGAGCGAATCGACATGTTCCTCCTTGAAAGAATACTGCTTGTTGGCGCGTGGCTGGCTTGAAGAGCCACTCGCCTTGACCGGTTGAGGTTTGGCGGGAGATTTGGTCTCCGTTGCCAAATTATCCTTCGCTTTGTCTGGAGGGATGTGTCTGGCGCACGCCTGGTTGACCTCTCTGGCCGTGGCTTCCTTCTTCTGCCCTGACGCGGGCAACAATCTCCTCAGCCTGTTCACCTTGTTGGACCAACTGCTTCCAGGTGCGGCTTTCAGCAACTCCTATTTGAGCAAGGAGTGAGGTTTGGAGATTGTGGCGGCATGTTTCTACCAGGGTGACCTGGGTCATGCCGCTCGGATATCGGAGTGCCACATTCCGAAATCTTTCCACGAAAGATTTGACGGACTCTCCCTTTCGTTGTTTGGTAGCCAAAAGGGTGGGCATCGTGACTTCCGAGTCGTCTTCGAAGAAGCGCGTTAGGAATAGCTTCTCCAAATCACCCCAGTTCTTGATGGAGCCCTCCAGGAGTTTCATAAACCATTCGAAGGCGAGCCATTTCAGGGTGCCAATGAACAGACGTGCCAAGATGGCATCATTGTCTACTACATTCCCTGTTTGGGATTTAAAGTAGTAGAGGTGTTGGTTGGGTGACCCCTTCCCATCGAATGCTTGGAGGGTTGGAGCCTTAAACTTGGGCGGGTATGGAACCAAGTCCCACTCGGCCGGATAAGGCCGGACCGCTCCCGCTTCCTGGAGGCCTTTACGGTTGGTGAGGGCCTCAAGGCGTTGCTCTAATTGATTCATTCTTTCGGAATGAATCTTCCCCTGATTTTGGTCGTCTTTCCCTTGCGACGAGGATTTGGACGAGGTCGAGGTGGGCTTCTCTCCATCAGGGTGCACAGAAGACGAGCTTTCTCCCTCTTTTTTCTTACCCTTAGACTTTTTAGGGGGAGATTTCTTCCTGTCTTCGAGCAACTGCGCAAGCATTTGCTTGAGAGAGTCGATGGATTCTTGCTGAGCACGAATCATCTCAAGTTATTCCTTCTGGACCTGGGCTTGCAGCTCCAGGCGCCGGGCCGTCTCCTCAGGAGTGCTTGTCATGTAGATGAAGGCCTCCTTCTCTATGGAAGAGTTTGAGGCCTGCGATTCTGCTACTGCAGAGTGAGAGTCGTTAATCTCAATGCCCCGGGCTAGGGCATTGTAGTTAATCGGGGAATGGCCCCGGTCCGGGTGCGAGTGTGTCGGTACACTCCTTCCGGTTCAGAGTCAGACTCGTCGGAGCTGACTACAGGCTGTTTTCCCCTGCTCCTGCTCGCCATGTTAGCAGTGAGCTCTGGATACTCAGTGTCAGAGAACACCCCCGCCTATGAGAGCGTCTTCTTTTGGCTGCTGGGGGAATCAGGGTCAGCTGTCTAACTAAAGACTGCTGGTGCACACCTGAACCACAACGGCACTCGGAGAGCATAGAGATGAGCCGTTGGCAGCAACATAATGAAGTGACCTGATTGGCACTTTTTTCTTCGTCAAGTAATCCCTCAGATCCACGGGAGGGGGATCGAAGAGATTAACCTCACAACGTCGAAGACGGGAGGCATCCATATGCTGTACAGCCTGGAAGCGGGTTTCAGGGACGCGACTTTCGTGACGCGGCTGTAAGACGCGCGTCTGGCGTCTCTGTTGAGACGAGACGCGATTGTCGCGTTGCCGCTTAGTGCGTCGGGGCAGAAGAGTTTGAGAGAGAGTGGGTTGCTGGGCCCCACGCCTATGGGGGCGTGCCTCTTGCGCTTGACGAGGCGTAGAGATTTCACCTTGGCGTTTGATAAGTTGGTCTTCAGAGGACCTAACTTGGGGAGTCTCGCGTTTGGGCCGCCAAACGCGGACTTCGCGCGCTGGATGCAGCGCAGCTAAGACGCCAGTTTGTGCGTTGCGTGCAGCCTCAGTTGGACAATCAGAAGTTCCAACTTGAAGCTGACGCGCACGCCTCCTCTGACGACGCTCAGCATTTCGGTTGCGTCGTGGAAGTGGAGAGAGACCAACGACGACCTGATGCTAGACACCAGAGATTTTGACCACGCGGGTCTCCTGAGAGATGCTGACGCGTGTGTTCCGCGCGGCGCGGTTGGTCGCAATGGCAGTTGTGCCTGAGACCACGCGGGCCTCCTGAGAGGCGTTGGCGCGTGTATCCTGCTTGGCACAGTTGGCAGCAGCGGCGCCCGAGAGAGCCTCAGATCGGGCTTCGGGGCCATTCCCCGTCGAGACCCTGCGGCAGACGCGGGTCCTTGGGCTCTTGGAGCCGGAAGAGAGAAACTCTTCGTACTTCGCCTGGTCGAACTCGACAACTAGCGATTGACCATCTTCCCCTTACGGAGGATGTCACCTTGCGCCACGATTTGCTCGTCGGTAACAAATGAAGTCCCCGGCAGAGTCGCCATCTCTTG
Source organism: Agave tequilana (assembly GCA_038442645.1). Lineage (NCBI taxonomy): Eukaryota > Viridiplantae > Streptophyta > Magnoliopsida > Asparagales > Asparagaceae > Agave > Agave tequilana. The sequence continues at coordinate 77,231 of JAVJIF010004814.1, read as the reverse complement.
TACGCACACGGAGAAGATACGAGCTCGAAGTAAGATTTCTTGAATCAAATTGAAAAATTACAACGGACTAGTATTCCGGTTACAAGGGAGGGAGGATGTTGAGTCTTGAATCCTCCCTTTGTTTAAGGCTGGGTTCTTCAAGTGGCGATGGAGAGTGAATCTTGTTCTCCGTTGATCGGGTGACCGTCTAGACCTTCGGGGATCTTCTCTTCGGCTGGTAGAAGGAGTAGCACAGCTCTGTCTACCAAAACTCTCAAAGAGAAGGTAGGTAAAGAGCAACTTGTACGCAGCAAGCTTGCTGAAGACTTGAGCTCTCTCTTGCTTCTCTCTGTCTGCCTGTGTGTAGTCTGTTGTCTATCTCTTGTTTCTTGCGTCGTCTCCCTCTTCCTCATAGCGGCGGGGCTATTTATAGAGGTTTCAGGGGTGAACGTGCCCCCCTAAAAATGCTCCACAATGAGGGGCTAACTTCCCCGCTATGTGGGCGGTGACTGGCCCCATAACCAGGGCGGTTATAATCGAGACGTGGGCCTTGGACCCTCGCGCCCTGAGGTTGAGACGCGGGTGTTGAGCCCACGCGCCTTGATGTTGAGACGCGGGTTTGAGCCCTCGCGCCTTGAGGTTGAGACGCGGGTGTCGAGCCCTCGCGCCTTGATGTTGAGACGCGAGTGTTGAGCCCACGCGCCTTGATGTTGAGACGCGGGTGTTGAGCCCACGCGCCTTGATGCTGAGACGCGGGTTTGGACTCTCACGCCTTGATGCTGAGACGCGGATAGCTATCATTAGTCCTGCGTCTAGAACCTGAAACTCTGCCTTTTTTAATGGCTTGTCTTTTAATGATTTTTAGACAGCCTACAGTTGCTTCATGTATATCTTTTCTTCCAACTCATCGTGCAAAAATGCTGTTTTGACATCCATCTGTTTCAACTCTAGATCAAACTAAGTTACTATTGCCAACAACATCCGAATAGACTATGCTTGACTACATGAGAGAAGATCTCATTGTAGTCAATACCCTCTTTCTGAGCATATCTCTTGGCAACTTATCTTACCTTGTACTACTCATTGTCCATCTTGCAAAAGATCCATATGCGACGTATTGCCTTGGAATCCTTTGAAAGATCGATTAATGTTCATATTTTGTTTCTATCCAAAAACCCCGTCTCTTGATTCATGGATGTAATCCACTTATCGTGATCATCTACCTCGATCGCCTCCCTATAATTACTTATGGTTAGTTATTTCTTTTACTAATGTGAATGGGATATAATCATCTTACCAGTCATATCTTATTGGAGGCTCCGTAACTCTGACTGACCGGCTCAAAGGTCTAGATTGCTTTTGAGTAGCCTCTTCATTGTCTCCATATGAATATGAGGAGTTTTCTTTTGATCCTTCAGGCCTTTTAGGGCTCTCTGAGAACTCAACTCTCTTTTCCTGAGTGTCTATTGAATGACTAAAGTTTCACCTTGCTTTATCCTCCATCTCTGACTTTTTTTGCAACATTAATTCTTCATTAAAGATTACATCTCTGCTGGTAAAGAGGCTTCTTGTCTCGGATCTCAAAGTTTGAAACCCTTAACTCCTTTGGTGAACCCGATTAAGATATACTTCTTAGACTTAGACTCTAGTTTGTTATTTTTCTAACTATCAACCAAACTATATGTCGGGCAATTGAAAATTTATAAGGTTGTTTAGTCCACAAACTCTCTTTGTCACATCTCTTCTGAGATCTAAAAATCAATAGCTGTTGACGGTGACTGTTCCCAAGATGACTCGCATGATTCACCACCTCTGCCCAAAATTCTTCTGACGTGTCAGCCTGTAATCGAAACTGTGGACACACTCTGTAAGTATCTGATTCATGTGTTCTACTACTCCATTCTATTCTGGTCGCCCTGGAATACTTAGCTGGTATTCAATGCCCTTACTTGCTAAGTAATCTTTAAATTCTTTGGAGGTATACTCGCCTTTATTGTCGTACTTCAAGACTTTCACCTTTCACCCCGTCTGATTTTTCACTATAGTTTTTCACTCCTTGAACTTCTGAAATACTTTCAATTTCTACTTCAAGAAGTATACCCAAACTTTTCTGGAGAAATCATTTATGAAAGTAACATAGTGCCTAGCATCCCCAATGGATGTTACTGGAGAAGGCCCCACATATCTGCGTGTATGAAATCTAGCAAACCCTTTGTCTTGTACAATGATGTAGAGAAAGGTACTCTATATTACCTACCCATAATGTAAAATTTACAAAGATCAAGTTTGCAATATGTAATACCTAGTAGAGCACTCTTTTTGTGTTGGGCTTGAAGACCTCTCTCACTCAGTGTCTAAGACGTATGTGCCAAAGCTTGTAGTATCTTCCTTCTCCGTTGCTACTGAAGCATCACCAATAATAATGCTTCATGTTAATTTGTACAAGTTTGCTATCCATTATCCTTTGAGAATCATCATGGAACCTTTGATAACTTTGATTCCTCCATCTACACCTGAAAACTTGTACCATCGAGCTTCCAAAGTTCCCAACGAGAGAAGATTCTTCTTCAAATCCGAAACATGTCGAACGTTCGTGAAGGTTCAATCCTCTCCATCAAACATTCTCATACGAATGTTGCCGTGCCTACAGTCTTTCACATGGTGTCATTACTCATCAGGATAGAGCCTCCATCATAAGATGATTGAGGTTTTACCTGCACAAAAATACTGAATTTCAGAACTTAGAATAAAGAGTGCAAGTATTCAATACTACCGCAATAGCAAGTGGCTATGCGGGTCGTGATCCACAAGAAGGAACTAGCTATGAAAGTTTTTTTAGCAAGTACTCTTTTAAGTTATATTCAATGGTTAAAGATCTTCTTTTAATTCTTTAAAAGAAAAGAGAAAATAGAGTTACAGTTAAGTTAGAAAGAAGGTGGTAGATTGAGAAGGTGGAGAAAATAGAAAATGATATATACAAAGAAATTAAAAAGAGTGATAAAATAGTTGAAAAATTATGGTGTTGAAGACTCACCTGGAACCTTGCATGTTTTACCTTGCTTCGGAGACGATCAACGCATAACCCATAAGACAGAACTCAGTCCCCATTCGTATTACATCATCAAGACGAATAAGAATGAAATGATATGGAATCTTGAGGAGGAGAACATCATCATGAAGTATCGTTGGCACTCACACAAACATGGCTATACTGATGCTTCAAGATTCACTTGGATATTCATCAAAACTAAAAGAGAAAAATAGAAATAGAAGAAGAACATATAAATAAGAAAAATATAAGATGTTACTTTTAATTACTTGTAAAAATGATGAAAGAAAGAAGGAGGTTACATCGCTGTCACTCTCAACATAAGTCTCTCTCTTGCTTACATGAATCTCGGTCTAACCTATGCTTACAATGAAATAAAAATTACATGAAAAAGAAAATAAAAACCTATACTAAAATGAATGAAAAATTGGCTAAAATCTATCTCTGCATGGTCGTTCTCTGGTCTCTGAAAAACTCAGTATTTATAGGCAAAACCCAACGAGGAGGGGCGTACAAAGATAGGGGGAGCAAACGCTCCCCAACATATCTAACCAAGCCGTGAAAACACAGCTTTGGCCGCATTTTCGCGGCAATGGTGTGGCCAGGTGGCCACACCTGGTTGGTGGTAATCCCTCGTTTGGTGATACACTTTTATCTCTTACTGGTTTTCCTGTTTCAGCTCCTGAATTTGATGAAACGCGTTTGATTTTTGGCTTTAACCGATTGATCTGGGAAGATTTGTTTTAATCGGTTTTCAACTTCTCTGATTTGTCATGATTTGCTTGATTTTTTGATTTCAAATTAATTCTGAATTAAATCAGAATTTTGATGGGCTTTTGGGCTCGTTTCTATTTTGTTTCCTTTAGCAATAGGCCTGCATATAAATTAGAAAATAATTAGGATTAAAAGCAGAGTTTATTATATAATAAGTATGAGAATGTGTCAATAAATGTGCAATATCAGTAACCGATCACACCCCCATACTTATCTTTTGCTCGTCCGAGCAGAAAAACAAAACTAAACTAAAGATTATTAGACCACTTTCGCAGGTCCCGCGATTGCTCTGAGCATGTGCAACAAGCCGTTAAACCTCTAGGTTTCCCCTAGATGTTGAGTTTTATCTCATGAGGATTTTTGTGAATTACACCTACAAAATCCATAAAGAAAAAGAAAAATTTTAGTATTTTGAAAACACATTTTGAAAGAGAAAAATATTTGAAATATTATTGTAAGAATTAAGTAATCTATAAGTTATAGGAAAATCAAAATTTCATTTCTAAACTTAATCTCTATTCAAAAATTTGTTATCAATCAAAGTAAAAAGTCAAATTGTACTTCTCATATAGTCTATTACTTTACCCTAAGTCATATGCACCTTCATGACCGTGAAATTTTGACTAAGGGTTCTTTAACTCTAACTCTTATGCCTTATTTATTTTTTTTATTTTTGTGATATTATTCCTTAGTTCTATTAGGCTTTCTAATCTGCCCATATAACGAGCCTTTAAGTGACTCCCAAACCAAACAGTCTTAGGGCACCGGGTGAAAAGACACCCCAAGGACTTAAGGACTCAATCAAATAAGGCCACAAAACTAAGAATTTTATTATATGAACCGCCTTTAGGCATGAATACTTATACTTTATGAGGCACAAATACCCAGCTTAATCAGAGGATATATATATATATATATATAATATATATATATATATATATATATATATATATATTATATATATATATATATATATATATTTTCTTTTTTCTTTTTTTTATAAGGCATAAGAATCTTTGTTTTTGAACCCTAAGTGTGTAAGTGTATAAATCATACATATATTATCAAGGTAAAGATCAAGACTAAATTATTTTCACTAATTTCTTCCTAACCTTAGAAATCAAACAAATAATCTTATTTTGAACAAGTATAAGAAATCCTAATTATGATTCTCCTATTCCTTAAAATTGACTTAATTTCTTACAAAAAATATGTCAAAATATTGTTTCTATTTTTCAAAAAGTTTTTAAAAGTAGAGAAAATGTTAATAATAAAAACATTTTATTTTTTTATAATAAAAGGGAAACCTAAGTTATGTTAGAACCCTCCCCTACACCTATCTCATACATTGTCCTCAATGTATGAATTAATGCATAGATGCATGAAAAAGAAGAAAGGGAAGAAAAATATTATCTTAAGGTGGTGGTTCCGGTGGTGGTCTGATTGGTCCACGAAATGCGACCCAATCTAACTTGCGTGGAGTTCGGAGGAACCCACCAGAAACCTCTATAATATAACCACTAAAATGATGTATATATGTGTTATTTTTATTAAAATTTTATTCCATCTAATTTCTAAAATTTCAATTAATTTCAGAGTCATTATTATCAACATCTTGTCCCAAAATAGAGTATGAAAAGATGGATTGATTGATCTGGAATTAGAAAGGGCATGAACTACAATCGACTTAGGAAAATGACTGAAGTCAAGTAAGGGTTCAGGAGTCAAAATTTATTCAGAAGTGGGTCTAAATCAAAAAGTTAAAACTCAAGTCCACATTCATTTCTCCACAATAGAATGTGACTTTCTAAGATTGGTGATTCAAGTTCAAGAATGATAGCTATGAGAATCAAAACTGACTCTAAAATATTATTCAAATCAGATAGCAAAATAGGAGTCAATATTGATTTAGAAATTTGAACTGAATCACAATTTGAGACTTAAGGTCATATTCCTCATTGAGTTCAATTTCATAAAATGAGAACTTGCCAATTTGTCAATAGGACTTTCAAAAGTATGAAATTGGTCAAGTTCAATATGATGATCATAAAAGTGATTCAATTTCCCGACGGACAGGCACATGATCTAATGTGGACTCTAAAGAAGAATTGAAATCAGGTAAAGACACCGGAGTCATTATTGAATCAGGAAGTAGAATTGAATTATCAAGTTGAGATTCAGGATCATATTCATTCTCAAGGTCAATTTCAGGAAAGGGATAACTTGCCAAAATGTCAATGTGATTTTTAAAATTTAGAGTTTGTGCAAGTTCAAATGGGTGTGCTGAAATGGAATCTTATTTTTCAAAACAACATGATTCTTTGGCTCTAACAGAATGGTTAGCGACATTGGGAATGGTCAAAGGTCGAGAATGGAGAGTTTTGACCATTATATCAATGTCATGATTATGAGTGATTTGAGCCTGAGTCATGGCTTGAAGCAGCTTTTCATAGTCGATTGGTTCATCATTTTGTTGCGATTGGACTTGAAAAGATGAAATTTTGTTCTGGAATTTGTGGTGAAATCGTGAGTCTATCAGATTTTGTGATTGTTGATCGGACTCACGTATATTCATTTCTAAGATTGATGGTTTTTTTATTTTGAACTGGTGGAATTGAGTATGAATCTTGAAAATATTGTGGAATTGGGGAGGCCTAAAATTTTCGTTCAGCCTCCTGTATAATTTCTATACTCTTTTCTAGTTTGAATTTTTCTTCATTGGGTTGGTCTAGAAAAGGAGTATAGGAAGCAAAATCGGAGAATAAACATTGTGAAAATTGTGGACAAATTGGATAAGGAGGACAAATTGGTTGAAAATTGGACTCGGGAAGGTGAATTCCCATTGACTCTGTGAAGAGTTGAAATTATTTTGAAAATTATGGTCATAAGGTTGGGGATGTGAGTTGTATTGATTCAGATAAAACCAATCACACTTGATTGGTTAAAGTTATGATATGCCGGGTTGGTAATATCCGAAAAAGAGGTTGGGGTATAATATTGATTATCATTAAAATTGGAAAAATTGTTGTTATAAGCCATATCACACAAGAAATGTCAAACACAAACAAAAAACAAACAAATAAGCAAACAAATAAAAAGAAAAATCTAACCTAAGTTAGGGTAGATCTTAAGACCTAGACGACTCCCAACTGGTTAGACTATCCACAGGGGAAAATATTGTCAAATCTGACTACAAGTTAATCGGCTAGGTACGGGCAAGATCGGTGGGAGGTATCGTGCCAAAGCAACGGGCCTAATTATGTAAAATCACTAACCTTCGAGGTTTCGCCCCTCAATCTCCAACCTTAGATACTGATTTGGCAAGAGTTAAATTCAAATCAACTTTCCCCTTAGGCCAGTCTCCTATATTAGTCCGAGATATCTCTAAGGCTAACGTCTACTCAGTTTTAGTTAGGCTGGTTAGTGAGTGAGGAGATGATTTGTGGGTTAAGGGAGGATAATGGCTTCCCCACCTTATCTTGTTTATAGGACAAGCCCTTAAATCAATTTAGTGCAATGTGTGCAAGATATATAAAAGTAACATTCACAAGCAAATATCACCAAGAATGTTTCCTAAACTGTATGCTATGCATATGTACTTTTTACTCCAGCACTCTTCAACAGTAATGTAAAATGTAAACGAATTAGACACGTGCTTAAATGCAAAGTCTAAACCATTTTTAGTATTTAACAAACATCATTTTACTGTTAAGGTTAGAAAATTTGTACAATGAGACAATAAGAAAATAAAAAGCTACAGAAATTTAGCTTTGCAATTTAGCCTACCTGCAAAAAATACAGGCTAGTACTTCACTCAGATTGCCACTGAAATGTAGAAAATCTGAGGGCTTCTGGGCTCTGCTTTCTAGAGCAGAGTCCAGGGCCACTTATATATATATCCACTACAGCTAAAAATTTCCTTGTTGTTAAACCTATACACCAAGAACAAAGAAGAAAGTTAACCAAAAATGTAAATCTAAAAGTGAATAATTTGCCGTCCCTCCCCGATAACGGCGCCAAAATTTGATTTAGATTTTACCTGCACAAAAATATAGAATTTCAGAACTTAGAATAAAGAGTACAGGTACTCAATACTACAGCAATAGTAAGTGACTATGCGGGTCGTGATCCACAAGAAGGGACTAGCAATGGAAGCTTTTTAGCAAGTACTCTTTTAAGTTATATTCAATAGTTCAAAATCTTCTTTTAGTTCTTTAAATGAAAAGAGAAAATGGAGTTACAGTTAAGTTAGGAAGAAGGTGGTAGATTGAGAAGGTGGAGAAAATAGAAAATGATATATACAAAGAAATTGAAAAGAGTGAAAAAATAGTTGGAAAATTGTGGTGTTCGTGATCTAAACTAAAAGTTAAAAGAAAAGCTACAAGAAATACTTAAATACTCTGGTTGATGACTTACCTGGAACCGTTGCATGTTTTACCTTACTTCAGAGGCGATAACACATAACCCATAGGACCGATCTCAGTCCCCGTTCGCATTATATCATCAAGACGAACAAGAATGAAATGATACAGAATCTTGAGGAGGAGAACATCATCATGAAGTATCGCTGGCACTCACACAAGTATGGTTATACTGATGCTTCTAGATTCACTTGGATATTCATCAAAATAAAAGAGAAAAAGTAAAAATAGAGAAGAACATATAAACAAGAAACACATAAAGTTGTTATCTTTGATTACTTGTAGAAACGATGAAAGAAAGGAGGAGGTTACATCGGTGTCACTCTCAACATAAGTCTCTATCTTGCTTACAGAAGCTCGGTCTAACCTATGCTTATAAAGAAATAAAAATTACATAAAAAGAAAAGAAAAACCTATACTAAAAAGAATGAAATATTGGCCTAATATCTATCTCTGCATAGTCGCTCTCTTTGGTCTCTGAAAATCCAGTATTTATAGGCAAAACTCAAAGGGGAGGGGCGTACGAAGATAGGGGAAGCAAACGCTCCCCCAACAAATTTAACCAGCCATGAAAACACGACTTTGGCCGTGTTTTCACAACCATGGTGTGGCCAGGTAGCCACACTTGGTTGATGGTAATATCTCGTTTGGTGATACACCTTTATCTCTTGCTAGTTTTCCCGTTTCAGCTTCTAAATTTGACGAAACTGCCTTTGATCTTTGGTTTTAACCGATTGATTTGGGAAGATTTGTTTTAACCGATTTTTAACTTCTCTGATTTGTCATGATCTGTCCTGATTTTCTGATTTCGAATTAATTCTGAATTAAATCCGAATTTTGATGGGCTTTTGGACTCGTTTCTCTTTCCTTTCCTTTAGCAATGGGCCTGCATATAAATTAGAAAATAATTAGGATTAAAAGCAGAGTTTATTATATAATAAATATGAGAATATGATAATGAATATGCAATATCAGCGACCGATCATAGGCTTGTAAGTACTGAATCACTCCTTTTTTGGGCACATGTAATATGTGCACCCCGAGTTAAGTAACCAAGTATCTGAGTATTTATCTTTTTCTGACTCAACTGTCAAGACATCACATGAATCCTCATTTACTTCTTTGAAAATCCCAACTTAATCTGACTTTCCACTAGTACTAGCCTCATCAGAATTCTTATCGCCTTTCCTCTTTAGTATCTACTTGTATTTCATACAATTCTTCTTGATATGCCCTGATTTCTTGAAAAAGTGGCAAGAAAAATTGATAGAAATCTTTTAATCTCTTTTGGGTTTCCTGCTCTTTGATCTCCCCCTCTGGCTCTTGACAACCAATCCTCCGGCCTCCGTCGTAGAAGCTGTCTTCTTTATCAGTTCGTTATTCTGGAGCATCTGCCTGTCATCTTTTGACTCTAAGGTCTCCTTACCATACATGATTGTGATATCCAAGTGGTGATAACTTGATGGAAGAGAAGATAGTAACATATGAGCTTCATCTTCTTCTAACTTAACCTTTAAAGCCCATAAGTCGCTAATTAAAAGCATTGAGATGTTGCAGAATAGGCGTACCTTCTTTCTTCCGAAGGCTGTATAACTGCTTCTTCATGAAGAGCTTGTTCGACAAACTCTTCATCATGTAAAGCTCTTCGGCCTACACCAAAGACCGACAATTGTCTCCTCGTTCATCACGTTATAGAGAACCTCGTCTGATAGGCACAATATGATCGTCGCCTTTGCACGGAAGTCGATGCCATTACACTCATCATTCTCTATTTTCGATGACTTCTTCTCAGTATCAAGTATGGCCTTGTGTGTGCCCTCCTTCACGAGCAATGATGTTACTCGCATTTTCGACAATCGAAAGTTTGACTTCCCATTGAATTTCTCCACCTCGAACTTGGTTGTCGTGGTCGTCTAGCTAGCCATCGCTCTGATATCAATTATTGTGATCTATCACTGATCAAACAATAAAGAAACACCAAATTGAAGGCTCGACAATAAAAACTTTGGAGCGGATCTGCCGCGAGCAAGCAAAAGACACTAATTACCACAAAAAAAAAAAAAAACACCAGATTTAACGTGGTTCAAGATTGTGCTTACGTCCACGGGGAGAAGGAGAGAATTCTTTATTGAAAATAGAGAAGAAAATACAAGAGTTATAAGAATATCTCTCTCTTTCTCTCTCACAACTCTCAATAGTAAAAATTTGAATTTCTCTTGACTTATCTTCAAAAGACCAACCCTAAGGGTTTATATAGGCCCTAAAATAATCCTACTCGAACTGAAACTTCAATAATCCAATCGGCACCGTCTCAGAGAAAGAAGAAAACCTGAGTCCAATCTAAACTAGAAACAAAACCGTAAAAGGAAACTGTTAAATTCTAACATTAGTCGACTAGTGCTAAGTATTAGTCGATTAATATCAAGTATTAGTCGAATACACCAAATAATTAGTCAACTACTGTAACACAGTCTGAGAACCCAACTCTCTATTTGTAAGGCCTAGTCGACTACACCAAAGTATTAGTCGACTAGCCCGACTAGCCTAAAGCCTAGTCGACTAATCAATCTTATTAGTCGACTAATAACATGTACAAAATCTGTACATGTCCGTGCATGATCTGTGAAGCTTATAACACTTCTACCTGAAGCTGAATTCTTCTCCAATGAATATGAGACACTCAAGATACTAATACAACAAAGGTAGAGATATCTCAAAATGCTTTGTAAAGTATGAATCTTTGCAGATTCAACAGCTCGATTCTTCAAATCTTTAACCCCATTTTGGAGCAATGTATATAGGCTGGGGCTTTCGAGTTTGAGGCCTCATCCTTTTCCTTTAAAAAATGAAATAAAATAAAATAAATGTTATCCCGAGAAAAATTAGCAAACTCACTATAGATTGCCCCTCCTCTGACCTGCTCAAACCCACCATACACAGATTGATGACCCCTTGGCCATCTTTGAATGAACAAAAGAGTAGATTTGTGGAACCTCAATAATCCATAATCTCCATTTCCATCAAACTCGCCTCTCCTAACATGCGGCTTACTTAAAATCTTATTTGGATGTGATGAGAATTTAAAATGCTTTTGTACTGTCTGGATATGCCATAGTTAATGTTGACTTCTATAGGCATCAACAAAAATTTTGAATGACATAAACCAATATGGGAACAGCAAGTTTCATCAAAAGATATGGGAAAATGAATGAAGAAGATGGATTTTGCGGAAAATCCTAATGTTTCTAAGTATTTAGATACTAGGTCAACTATAATAAAAAAGACAATATTAGAAAAGAAGAAGTATACATTAAAAAACTACAATGAAACCAAGCATATTTTAACTGCTTCATACAATGGTGCATGAGCCAAACCTGTTTTTGCAGGAAATTTGTAATTCATTTATAGGGACTGATGTTTACTTCAGTGACTGGTATTTCAAAGGTAGTTAGTTAATAGAATTCCTTCTTTGATCCTTTCCAGGAAGTAGCGCATGGAAGCAGGGAAAGTTCAGCCATTGCTTCAGCGTGTCTAGAAACAGGCCCATCATTGCCTTTGTCCAAGCTATTTTTTTGAGGAGCTGTTAGATTTCTCTTTGGAGATGGAAATATCATTTATAGAAACTGCACATTCAAAAAATTATAAAGAATTCAAATAATATCCTGCAATAATTTTGAGAAAACATAATGCCAAAAGTGGACAAATGAAGACGAGCAAACAATAACATGCAAAATAGAAACCATCATAAAATAATAATGTGCTCTTCGAAGCTCAAGTGTTCTATATAAAGTGTTGACATCAAACAAGCTGTCATTTTTGTGAAATCAAAAGAGAGAGAAATCTACATAAATGATAACAAAATAGCACAGATTTTCTCCTTTTTTGCCTTTTCCTTCAAGGGAACTAAACAACAATTTCACAAAGGTTTTAGGTTGTAACTCTCCATTTCAGAGATGTTCCACTTGTTGGGAAATGAAGAATTTTAAATGAATCTTTGAGCTGAACTGAGACGTGATCCATTGATAGAATCACACGGATAATGGTTGAAGTGTGATCTCCTTCCATTGGGGATGAACGTAGTATATTCACATATTCAGTTCTATTTCTGAATGAATGAGATATTCAAGTCGGAAATTAGACTAATTCAATAGCTAAAGGAGACTAAAGTAAGCTAAAATAATTTAGTCCGACATTGGATATGATGTAGAAAGTTGAGGAGTTTAAATATAAAAAGATGTAAACAAAGGTGTGCCCGCGTTTGGCAACCATCTGTGCCTTCTTAAGACATATATTCTTCTCTCTTACCTGTATAGTGATTTCTTTTTTACAGGGAGGTTATCTTGGAATCTTTTTATAGGGGGTTATGCTGGAATATTTATTCGGCTAATTGGTGTTTAAATAATGACAGTAAGGCGTCAGAACATGCAAATTCAGACAATGGTGTCCACTTTCTAACCCGAAACCGGAGAAGACAGAAAAATTTGATGATACAAAATTCAAGAGTTGGCAACAGAAGATACTCTTCTACCTGACCACTCTGCATCTGGCCAAATTCTTATAAGAAGATCAATCGGAACCCGTAACTGATCGGGATTCTGTCCTTGTAGTTGATGCATGAACACAAGGTGACTTCTTTTACCGAAATTATATTTTAAATAGACGGGGTGACTTTCTCTACAATGTCTACAGTCCTATCCCAACACAAAGAAGTTATGGGCAAGTCTCGACAAAAAATACAAGACCGAGGATGCCGGTGCTAAGAAGTTCGCCGTTGGACGATTTTTGGAGTACAAGATGGTGGATAGCAAGATTATGCTCAGTTAGGTACAAGAGTTTCAACTTATCTTGCATGAAATAGAGGCTGAAAGTATAATACTACATGAAACTTTTCAAGTTGCTACTATCGTGGAGAAACTCTCCCCTGCGTGGAGAGATTTCAAGAACTATCTAAAGTACAAGCACAAGAAGTTGAATTTGAAAGATCTCATGTGAGGCTTAAGAATGAGGAGGACAACCGAAAATCTGAGAAGAGGAGTAACAATAACTCCTACGAAGCAAAAGCTAATGTGATCGAAGACTCAAAGGGGGAAGCGTCTACTTCCAAAGGTTTGAAGCGGAAGAAGACTGCCTCAGGGTATAAAGTACGGACCAAGAAGGTAAAAATAAGCGCTTCAAAAGAACTTGCTACATCTGCAACAAAGAGGGACATAAGGTGAATGAATATCACAGTCATTCCAAAAAGAACAAGAAGTAACAGTCACAAGCAAACCTGACAGACCATGCGTTACCAAGCCTATCAGCTGTGGTGTCATAAGTGAATCTGACAGCCAATAATAAGAATTGGTGAGTAGACACAGTGGCTACCCGACACATCTTCTTTGAGAAAATACTATTAGCTGAATATCAAAACAGGAGTATGATGAGCAATTGTTCATGGGTAACTCAACTATCTCCAAGGATGAAAAAAAGGAAAGGTCAAATTGAAGTGGATATCTGAGAAAAACTTACTCTGAACGATATGCTACATGTTTCAGATATCCGCAAGAACCTGATCTCCAGCTCAATCCTTAGTAAGAAAGATTTTAGAATAATTTTTGAATCTGATAAATTTGTACTGAGGTGTATGTGGGCAATGTTATCTTGTTGATGGCCTTTTTAAGACCAATGTTGCTGTTGTGAATAAAAAATCCATCTATCTGTACCTGAAGCTCATAAATAAAAAATCTTCTATTTATTTGCTTGAGTCTTCTATTTTATGGCATGCTAGATTAGGGTATGTAAATTACAAGTCTTTACAGAACTTATCTAATCTAGGATATATTCTTAAACTAAATTTGAAAGAAATTCGCAAGTATGAGATATGTGTCGAAGCCAAGTTCGCGAAAAACTCATTTCACTCAATTGATCGACATATAGAACCTTTAAAGTTAATACATAGTGATCTGTGTGACGTGAAGTTTGCGTCAACAAGAGGCGGGAAAAGTATTTTATTACTTTTATTGATGACTGTACAAGATAATGTTATGTGTATCTTCTAAACAGTAAAGATGGGGTAATGAGTAAGTTTATAACATATAAAGCCGAGGTTAAGAATCAACTCAACAAGAATAAGATTCTAAATCCGATCAAGACGCAGAATATGAATCAAATGAATTCAGTAAATTATGTGCTAAATTTGGTATAATCCATCAAACTACAGCACCATATACTCCTCAGTAGTATGAGATTGCTGAATGAAAGAACAGAACATTAAAGGTGATGGTTAATTCCATGCTCATAAGATCTGGAGCGCTGCGAGCTTGTAGGGAGAAGCTCTGTTAACCTTTAATTATATTCTAAACAAAGTACCCACAAGAAATTTAGTCTTATACCTTTTGAGCTTTAGCATGATAGGTCACCTTCCTACTATTACCTTAAAATGTAAGTGTGCCTTGCAAAGGAACTGCCACCACTACCTAAAAAGACTAAGTTGAGAGTAAAGACAATGTACTGTGTTTTCATAGGCTATGCCTTAAATAGCAGTGCCTATAAATTTCTGTTTCACAAATCAGAAAAATCAGATATTCATGTAAACATGATTATCGAATCCAGAGATGTTGTGTTCTTTGAAGATATCTTTATGTACAAACGAGAAGAAGAAAAGATGTGGCGCCCCGATCCGACGGGTACGGAGACGCCACAGTGACATATATACGCAGGTCAGAAATACCCTCACGTATATAAGCTAAGCATCAGTATAGGCAAGAACAGAGTGCGAAAGCACAGTGGTAATATACATTCTAACAGAAAAGTACAAGTACATGGTTATCACAGAGAGTGATACAATATTACAGCAATATTACATCACCAAAAAAAATACAAAAGTACAATACATGAAGAGATATACAAAGTTGAGAGATGCTCACGAGCAGCAAGGGAGGTCTCAAGAGCCAAACGTGAGAGAAACTGGGAGGAAGAGCTGCGGTGATGATCCAATCTTCTGCTGCACTCTGATTGTCACGGAAGGATCTGTTGCGCACTCTGATCATCTATAGCAAGGTCACCAAGGTCCTGTCTCTAGGATCTGGACATGAGAATTCAGGATTGTCAAACGCAACCCTGCGAGTACGTATATAAAGCCAAATGGCGTGCATAACAGGTACACGTGTACATGATCAAGTGACGCGGTCCAAGTATGCAGGTACAAGTAATAACAGATAACATAAGAAAATTTAAGGAACGACAGTAAATCATGTACATCGATGAATCTAAAACTGAAAACATGCATAGAAGGTAGTATAAAGAGCATAGGTACATGCAGTAAATTAGTTAAACATGCGATAAATATAAGTATGGACAAAATTAGTTGTACAAGCTCAGATATGGATTCACGGGACAGAAACGTCAAGGGGATAATCCAAACAAGGAAACCCTCATCTATATACCCTATATCTCATGTCGCCATCGTCTGAGTTTATACATCTTGAGTTGCCCTAAGAATAACAGAACTTAGTGTATCTGGAGTAATCATCATGTGTCATAAGACAAGGTGTCAACTCAGGGTATAACACTATAACTAGAATATAAAAGTGTTGCATTTTAGTTATCCAATAATAATAATCAGTACTGTTTGATATTTCAATCGCCTCCCTACCAGCGCCTCACATCATCGATAGTCCATACTAGGGTTCGAACTTTGTAGAACTTACCCGGGTCTGATATGTGAGTACTAGGACTCGAACAAAGGAGAGACCAAATATCAAACGTTCCTAATATTATTACTGTTTGGTTTTTATGTTCTTATGTTATTCATGTCCCTTTCCCACCGGCGTCCCACAACACCGACAGTTCACGTTGGAGCCCGCACTTCCAGTAGAACTCATCTGAACTCCGATATGCAGGTACCATTATTCAAATAGGGGAGAGACCAAATAACACGTGCTTCAGGAGTTATCATTGTACAGGTATGTGCGTGTGTTAATAGGTACTGAGAATGCTTATCACGCTAACGCTAGGCGGCACAGGCAGGAGGGAGGAAGTAGCCCTACAGATTCAAGAGGTAGCCCCCACAGATTCAAGAGGTGACCCCACCACGTGTGTGGTGTGACACTTTGCTCCATGTGGTACTTTACTTTGAGGGTTGATACAGGAGGTAGCCCCACAGATTTAAGAGGTGGCCCCCACAGATTCAAGAGGTGGCCCCCACTACGTGTGTGGTGTGACACTTTACTCTGTGTGGCACTTTGCTCTGTGTGGGGAATGGATTCTAGAGGTGGCCCCCACGGATTCAAGAGGTGGACCCCACCACGTGTGTGGTGTGGCACTTTACTCCGTGTGGCACTTAGTTCCATTTAGGAATCGCCGGACGTTAGCACAATTGTGGGATACATCCTCATCATCCCGACACCAGGCATGCTCTGCCGGACGCCGGTCTGACTGTGCTATTAACAAGAGTAACAATAGGAGATATATGAGTTCAGGAGTACAGGGGTTCAGGAGTACAGGAGTACCAGAGGTCTGGTCACATAATAATCATGAATATGTCAGGTAATACAGGTATTAAGCATCAGGTGTCAAGTATAACATGTCAAGTACCGGTGTTATATATCATGTGTCAAGTATAACATGGCAAGTACCGGTGTCAGGTATCATATGTCAAATATAGCATGGCAAGTACCAGTGTCGGGTATCATATGTCAAATATAGCATGACAAGTACCGGTGTCAGGTATCATGGGTCAAATATAGCATGGCAAGTACCGGCGTCGGGTATCATGTGTTAAATTTAGCATGGCAAGTACCAGTATCGGGTATCATATGTCAAATATAGCATGGCAAGTACCGGTGTCGGGTATCATGGGTCAAATATAGCACGACAAGTACCGGTGTCAGGTATCATATGTCAAATATAGCATGGCAGGTACCGGTGTCGGGTATCATGGGTCAAATATAGCATGGCAGGTACCGATGTCGGGTATCATGTGTCAAATATAGCATGTCAAGTACCGGTGTCAGGAATCATAGGTCAAATATAGCATGGCAAGTACCGGTGTCAGGAATCATGGGTCAAAGCATGACAAGTACCAGTGTCAGGTATCAAATGTCAAATATAGCATGGCAAGTACCGGTATCAGATATCAAATAATAAGTATAGCATGGCAAGTAACAGTGTCAGATATCAAGTGTTAAGCATGGCATGGTAAGTATCAGGTGTATACATGTTAGGGTCAGGTAACTAATAGGTCGGTGAGAGTTACAATAAATATCAGGTATCAACTGGTCACATAACAGGGTACAGGAGAACGGTATAAACAGTTCAAACTCTTCACAATCATTTTTATAATAACAATAAATTTATCTTTTAATTAGCTAGGCAAAGCTGAGTAAAGCGAGAGCAGATCTAGACATACCCAGTATAATACCGGTTCGACAAGGTATAATAAAAGCCGACAACTATTTATAAAACATGATACTTATTTATATAACATATACTAACTTGCATAAAGAGGCATCATATATTGAAAGCAAGATAATAATTATTAAACATGAAATGATGGTAATAAAGTAAGAAATGTACTCGTCTAGCATCGGAACGAAAATACCGAGAAAATTCTGGGAAGATTCGCAAACACGTTCAAGCAAGCTACTAACCCATATATATATATATATATATATATATATATATATATAATTATTAGAGAGGGAATGAGAGAGGAGAGAGAGAGTTGTAGGAAGGAGAGAGAGAAAGAGAGAGAAAATAGGGTATTTTTTTAGAAAGAAATTAGAAATTAAAAAGGGAGGGGTATTGGTTGTAATTATAGGGAATTAATTTGAGGGAGAGGTGGAGGGTATTTTAGGGAGTGAGGAAATGTGAGTTTATTTAGGGAAAAGAAAGAGAAAAGAAAGGAAAGAAAGAAAGAAAGAAGGAAAGGAAAGAAAGAAAGAAAAAGAAATGGAGGGGAGAGGGGTGGCCGGCCACCGCCGGCGGCGGCGGCGCCGGCGGGGAGGGGCTGCGCGCGCGCCCCCTAGGGGAGGGGAGGGGAGGAGGTGGTTGGTTTTGGTGTGTTGTTGTTTGTATTGGTGGAGGTGGTGGTGGTGGTTGATGGTGGTGGTGGTTGTGGTGGTTGTGGTGGTTGTTGAAGGTGGTGGGGAGTTAGAGGATGAGGAGGAGGTGATGATGGGGTGATTGGAGTGGTGAATTTGGTGGAGGTGGTGATGAATTTTGGAGGAAGGGAGGTGATGGTGGTGGATTTTGTTGAAATTGGAAGTGGTGGGGGGTTGTTGGAGGTTAAAGGAGGTGGTGGAGTGGAGAGGAGGTGTGGGGGAGGTGGTTGGCCGGCCTAGGGGTGGGGCGGCGACGGCGGCAGTGATGGAGGAGGCGACGGTGGAAGATTAAGGAGTGGGTTTGTTTGTTTAGTTGTTGAAGGAGATGAAAATTTGAATTATGAAATGAAAAGGAAAAGGGAGATGAAGGTTAAATAGAAAGGGAGAAGGAAATTGAAATGATAAAAAAGGGGGCAAGGAGGCTGCTCCAGCAGCCATGGGCTGCTGCAGGCGGCTGGAACAGGGGAGCAGGCGGCTTTGGCAGGAGAGCAGTTGTAGGGAAAAGTCAAAGGGGAAGAAAAGAAAAGAAAGAAAAGGAAAGAAAATATAGGAAAAAGAAAAAAAATAAGAAAAAAGAAAAGAAAATACTAGAAAATTTTATTATTAAATATTTAATTTATTAAAATATCTGGGAGTATAAAGCAGGTGAGAGTGAAGGAAAAAATAAGAAAAGAAATCGTCGGTAAAAATATTATTATTTAAATGGGGCGAAATTTTGACTGTTTCAGAAACGTTCTGAAAAATTCAAAAAATATAAAATATTATTTTAAAAGGCTCGGTGAAATCAGATTTGAGAAATTCAATGTAGTTTTTAAATTAAAAATCTTAGAATATTCCGGCGATACCGGCAGACACCAGAATCGGTGAAATTTTGATAAATTTAGAAAAATACCAAAAAATGTATTTAAGTAGAAAATGAAATTTTAAGAAGTAACATGAAAGTTATTTTTGAAAATTCAATTTGTTTGAAAACTAAAAATTCGAGAATCAGTCAGCGATGCCGAGCGACACCGGTTTTGGAGATTTTGCAGAAAAATTCTGAAAAATTCTAAAAATCATGAAAAATCTAAAATATTGGAAAACAGTGTCTGAAATTGAAACCGATCAAATCAGACTACCAGAAAGGTCAAATCGGGCGGTATGCCGGTATCGGGTTCCCGGTGCGGGTCAGGGCTAACTCTAAGACTGAGAATCCGGATCTGATACCAAAAATATGAGAAATTACAACTTAAAAACTAATACTGGAAGAAAATTACAATAATACGGTCAAAAAAGTCAGGACACATATCTTGGTGCATACCCCGGGAACGGGGTGCTACAAAAGACTTCTGAGAAAAGAACATATGAAACAACATTCAAGAATGAAGGACCCAATGAACTAACAGTTAATGCGAAAGTTGAACCAAGAAGATGTCAGAGATCAAGAATCTAAAAATCCTTCGGTTCAGAGTTCATAGCATATGTGCTTGAAAGAGAGCCTCAAACATTTAAGGAGGTTATGTCTACTTCAGAAGCACAAATACGGAAAGAAGTTATAAATAGCGAAATAAAATCCATTCTAAACAACCATATTTGAGAATTGACAAACTTGTCTCCATGCATTAAACCAATTGGGAGTAAGTGGATTTTCACATTAAATGAGATTGGTGTCTTACAATTGGTATCAGAGCTTGATGCTCTTGATTTGGGTCTAACAATCTTGAGTTAAAGATCCTATTTTGACTAATCACAATATTTTATTTACACACACATGGATTTTATGACACCTCCCTTGTTTGACATTCTTGATTTCCAAAATTGGAAAGTTAAGATGTCTATGTATCTTAAGGCCTTAAGAATTTAGATCTATTTTGCCACTATTAAGAATTCATGTTTATTTTGTCACTATTAAGAATTCATGTCTATTTTGCCACTATTAAGAAAACTCTTTGAAAATATGAATTCTTAATAGTGGCAAAATAGACACGAATTCCTAAGGTCTTAAGATGCATAGACATCTTAACTTTCTAATTTTGGAAGCCAAGAATGTCAAAAGGGAGGTGTCATGAAATCATATGTGTGTAAATAAAATATTGTGATTAGTCAAAATAGGATTTTTAACTCAAGGTTGTTAGACTCAAATCAAGAGCACCAAGTTCTGACACTAATTGTAAGTCAATTGTGATAAGTAGGCAGTAAACCATATTGTATCGGGTGTTCCGATTTCGGATCTGAGATATCCAAATTAAATGCAAGAAAATGTTCCTGAACCCCCCCGCAGCTAGTTAGTGTTGCTTGAGAAGAAACAAAGCTATCAAGAGCAGAGGTGGAACAGAGAAGACGAAAACGTGCCAATTAGCATACATCGATCCTTTCTAATAAAGGAACACTCGTCATTATGTGTTGTTCCACACTAGTCAAACCGACCATACATGTTTATTCTATCTAGTCTTTTCTTTCATCCTTCTTTCTTTCAGCATATGTTCTGTCATCATCACCACCACCACCACCACCATCACCAAACCACTCTCTTCTCCATGACATGTTCGCGCTGAAGAAAAAAAGAATGGCCATAGAGCTACTAGCGTAGGCTCCCTCCAACCTCCACCCGTTCAGTTGATTATCATCATCATCATAATCCACTATCTTTTAGTGCTTGCTCAGATAAGCTTGCCCTCTACGTCTTCACAATGTCAACATTGTAACACACACACACACACACACACACACACACACACACAAATCAATCAAAGCCAACACCACATATACCCCATTCCATCTCCTTGGTTTAACCAGTTCAAAACATATGAGAAGCTAGCCATATGTAGCATATCTCAAGCTAGTTACAATAAATATATGTGGCCGGCCATGACCATTCCGTTGAGGATTAGTAGCCACAATGGCATGCGCAAGCCCCTCTTCCTTGTCACTTCAGCCATCTGCATTGCTCTCTTCTCCATTCTAATTGCTCTCGTCACTTTTTCCCCTACTTCCACCACTAGCATTGGCCTTGTAAACAGTACTAGTAGTGCCATCAACAATGTTGTCTCTCTTATTGAGAGCATGGTGTGGAGAGGCCATCGCCACCACAGGCACCACCACCATCGGCCTCACAGGAGGAAGCGCAGAGTGGATTGCGATGAGTCAAGATGGGCATCTCATATCGCATCACAACAGCATGCTGCCCTCATCCTTACTGTTGACCTGAAGGGATGCGCCAACTTCAGCAGCGTGCAGAAGGCCGTTGATTCTGTTCCAGATTATAGTCCTAACATGACACTCATAATTATTGATTCCGGAATATACAGGTTGGTTACTTACTTTTATATTACCTGCAAGCTATCTGGCACTTGCATAGATCAGTAGTGAAAATTGCTAAATTTTGGTACTACATCTTTGTTTAATTTGAGAGAAATTTTTGATCGAGTACATATATGGGGAAAGGACATTAACAAAAAAACAAATAATTAAGAAAAAAAATCCTTAAATATTGCTCATGAAATGTATAGGCAAGTTGGTGATTGTGTGTCCGCGCGTGTGGATGCAGGGAAAAGGTAGTGGTTTGGGCAAACAAGACCAACGTTACATTTGAGGGCCAAGGTTACCTCAACACCTCCATCGCATGGAATTCCACTGCAAACTCCACCGGAGGGACTGTCTACAGTGCAACCATATCCATTTTTGCTTTTAACTTCGTGGCTTACAACATCAGCTTTCAGGCAAGTACTATACTACACATGTAATATAGTCTTGCAACTCATGATCAATATGCATCACACACACACACACACACACACACACACAACACACACACACACACATGTAGATATATGTATTTGTGTTGGTAATATATTACAGTGTCACATTTGATCAATTGAGCCACAAATGTGTGTGTAGATATATTTGTCCTGGTAAAGTGTCAGATTATGTATGTTTGTCATTTTTAATCAAGTAAACAATATAATTAAATTGGAAATGGAGAGCAGAATGTAGCCCCTCCTGCATCTCCAGGGGATGTTGGAGGTCAGGCGGTGGCGTTGAGGATAACAGGAGACCAAGCGGCCTTCTATGGGTGTGGATTCTATGGAGCTCAGGACACATTACTTGACGAACGGGGGAGGCATTACTTCAGAGAATGTTTCATCGAAGGATCCATAGATTTCATCTTTGGAATGGCTCGGTCCCTATATGAGGTGATTGAATACGTGTACATGTCAGTTGATTGTTTCTTGTGTGCTAATTATTTACAATCTTTTTATCGAATGTGTTCAATTAATCATTCAGCTAAAATTGGTATATATATCGCATAAATTCCAACAGGAATGCACAATAAATTCAGTAGCAAAGCAAGTTCCCGGAGGCATGAGGAGTATTACAGGATGCATCACTGCTCATGGGAGGCAATCAGCAACAGAAGGAACGGGGTTTTCTTTTGTGAATTGCAGTATCACAGGAACAGGGCGCGTGTGGCTTGGGCGAGCATGGGGTCCTTATGCTACCATTGTCTTCTCAAGGACATACATGTCTGACATTGTTGCTTCTGAAGGATGGAATGACTGGAATGATCCTTCCCGAGACCAGTCTGTGGTTTGATCCATATAACTATTTACCAGCTATTTCATCATTCATTCATCTTATTTATTATAGATCTATGGCCATTAATAATAATCTCTAACTAGTACTGCTCTTATTGCTTTCTGCAGGTTAGTCTACTACGGTGAATACCAGTGCACGGGACCAGGAGCCAACAATACGCTGAGAGCTGCTTACTCGAAGCAGCTGGATGAGTGCGAAGCAGCCGCATTCATGGACATCTCCTTCATTGATGGGAACCAATGGGTGCTCCCACCCTACCACAGTGGCTGGCATAATCCCTGTGACCATCGCTGGCACTGGGAACTCATCAAAACTTGCTGAGAAAGATAATTGCATTGAGCAGTCGTAGCAGGACTAAACATTATACAACATTCCATCATACGCTATTGCTTGATGCCCTGCAGATCCAATTACATATGTATTTAAATTTAAAATAGAAGAGTATTCAGATGTTATGCATTATTTTGTGAGAATTAAAGGTGGAGAAAATCAAGTGTAGCTTATTTGTTTTATCTTAATATTTGAATTTCCAATCGCATACTTGTATGCATTTGTGCAGATGGGTCTCAATTTTATTACGAAGTTTTTTCTTTTTGATGTAAAAAATTATAATACAGTCTCTCAAGGAGTTGAAGATATAATTGTTGGAGGAGAGAGGATATTAAAGGAAGTGATGCCATGCCAAGTGCTGTAGAAGATTGCCAAGTGCCGTCGAAGATCGCCAAGGAAGTCGACGATGAAAGGCAAAGGGACAGCAGCAGGAAATAGCAGCAGCAGGAAATAGCAGTCGGGTCGGTCGACCGACGTGCACAGCATGCACAGGGTTTTGGGCGGTCGACCGGCGGGTCGACCGAAGTGCTCTGACTGCAGGAACCCAACTCTCGGGTTTTCTGGGTCGACCGGCCGGTCGACCGGAATGATCTGACTGTTAACAACCCAACTCTCGGGTTTCTTGGGTAGACCGTCGGGTCGACCGGAAGAGGAGGTCGGTCGACCGTCCCGATCGACCGACAGTCGGGTTTGGATGAAATCTGCTGCTCCGCTGATGTGAGGTATTTAAGCCTAATGTTGATTCTAGGGTTTAAGATCTCTGCGAAATTGTATTAGCTGTGAGTTCTCTTGCATTCAAAGAGACGAAGAGCTATTGTAATCATCTTCCTAAATAAAATTCTCTCCATTGATTGCCCCGAGGACGTAGGCATTGAGGCCGAACCTCGTTAAATCTTGTCTTTGTGATTTGTGTGTTCTTCGTATGATTGTTGGGTTGTTCTTTGTGCTGGAGATCTTGGGATTCTCTATTATTTGGTTATTGTGATTGGATAGCGCGCACAACAAGTGGTATCAGAGCTTCCGGGTTGCACTTGGGATTTCTGAGGATTCGAAGGGCTCGAGATCTGATCCGGTGGAGATCGTGTGTCGATCTCAGATCGGAGGTATTGGGTGTTCGAGGAGATCGTGTGTCGATCTCAGAAGGACGCAAGGAGGGCTCGTTGAATCTGTGTTGAAGTAGATCCAGTGAGAAACTCGATCTAGGGTTTCAAGGGACAGGTAAAAAAATTCTATTTTTATATGAGTAGAGATCTATTTCAAGTTGGTTGTTCTTCCGCATAAATAGAGAATCAGAAAAAAAAAATCTCAATGGCAGAAGAAACTGCATCTGTTAAGACAATGAACACTCACCCAAGGATTGAAGTTGTTAAGTTTAATGGGACTAACAATTTTGGTATGTGGAGATGCGAGGTTATGGATGCGCTGAATGCATCAAACCTCGAAGACACTCTCCTATTGGCGAAGAAGAAGAACACTACCACTGATGAAGAGTGGGCGAAGATGAACAGGTCGGCATGTGGCTTGATACGTTCATGCTTGTCACAAGACATAAAATACCTTGTGCAACATGAGACGTCAGCGAAGAAACTGTGGGAAACCCTTGAAAAGAAGTACCTGACGAAGAGTGTAGAGTTCAGGTTGCATCTTAAAAGTAAGCTGTATCAGTTTCGGATGAAGAAGGGGAGCACAATAAATGAGCACATCAACCGATATACGAAGCTTCTTACAGATCTGCTAAATGTGGATGTCACGGTAGATGAGGAAGATAAGGCGGTCATCTTTCTGAATTCACTTCCTGTAGAGGAGTACGAGACATTCACACTGACCTTTATTAATAGAAGGCAGAGCTTGAATTATGATGAGGTGTCGTCTGCATTGATGAGTTATGACACAAGGAAGAATGAGAGACATCCTTCTCAGGCAAGTTCATCTTCAGAGGCATTGGAAGTAAGAGGCAGGAGTTCATCAAGGAAGGGCAAGGAGATTAGAGGAAGATCGAAATCCAGGCCGGGATTCAGGGATCTCAAGAGAAATTAGTGCGCCTTCTGCAAAGAGTTTGGGCACTGAAAGGTAGACTATCCAAAGTTCAAGGGAAAGAAGAAAGAATCAAAATCTGAAGCAAATCTTGCAAAAGTGATAAAACTGTAAGCAGCAAATCACAGGCAGATGGATCAGATTCGGATTCTTCAGTGTTCTCGTTTTCAGTTACCACTCCCGTCATTGGCTACTCGGGTGAGAACGAGTGGATCTTGGACACAGGTACAACATATCATGTATGCCCTAATCGAGACTGGTTTACCAGTTTCGAGAAGTTGGAGGGGTGTTCGGTAGTCATGGGCGATGATCATCCGTGCATCATGGAGGGTGTTGGCACTATTCCAATCAGGATGTTTGATGGGATGGTGAGGGAGCTGAAAGAAGTGAGATATGTACCTCAGCTGAAGAGGAACTTGATCTCTGTAGGAGCTTTGGAATCATTGGGCCTCGGAGTGTCTATTAAGGAAGGAGTTCTTAAAATGACAAAGGGCTCGATGGTGGTGTTGAAGGCCGATCACCGGAACAACTTGTATTACTTGAAAGGTAGTACAGTGACAGGGCAGGTGGCAGCTTCTACCAGTCAGAAGGAAGATTCAACCCGGCTGTGGCACATGAGGCTGGGACATGCAGGGGAGAAATCAATGCAAACTCTTGTGAAGAAAGGGTTGCTGAAGGGTGCTGAGACCTGCAAGTTGGATCTATGTGAACATTGCATCATCGGCAAGAAGACCAAGGTGAAGTTTGGCACAGCTTCACACTGCACGGAGAGTATTCTTGACTATGTTCACACGGATGTATGGGGACCTACCAAGACTGCATCGATTGGAGGTAACCATTATTTTGTGTCGTTCATTGATGACTACTCTAGGCGATATTGGGTGTACACTATGCGACACAAAGATGAAGTCCTAGAGCTGCTTGTGAAGTGGAAGGCTAATCTGGAGAGAAGCACGGGAAGGAAGGTCAAGGTTCTCCATTCTGACAATGGAGGAGAGTACAAATCCGATCCTTTCCTACAGCTATGCCTTGATGAGGGCATAGAGAGACACTTCACAGTACGAGAGACTCCGCAACAAAATGGGGTGGCTGAGAGGATGAACCGGACTTTGCTAGAGAAGGTTCGGTGTATGTTATCCAATGCGGACTGCCAAAGAAGTTTTGGGCTGAAGCTTTAGGGTATGCATGCAATCTTGTGAACAGGTTGCCGTCGTCTGCAATAGGGGGAAGACTCCTCTTGAAGCTTGGTCAAGAAGAACTGCTGAGGACTATGATTTGCTACAGGTTTTCGGATGTCCAGCCTACTACCATGTCAAAGAAGACAAGTTGGACCCAAGGGCAAAGAAAGGGGTGTTCATTGGCTTCAAGCGAGGAACCAAGGGGTTCAAGATTTGGGACCAAAAGGACAACAAGTTCATAATCAGTAGGGATGTCACATTCGATGAGGCTTCTTTGATGAAGCCTACGGTCTCTAAGCAGGTGGAGACCAGCAAGACCAAGGAGCTATTGCAGCAGGTGGAGAGTGATGCAGATCCACCATCTCTAGAGGATTCAGTATCAGTTCGGATCATTCCTGAGGTGACACAGGGTGGTGATCAAGTAGCTGAAGAAAATGCTGAAAATGTTGAAGAGGATTAGGAGCAGGTCATGGGTACTGTTCCAGATTCTACTGCAGTTGGAAGACCACGGAGGAACACTAGGAGACCGGGTTGGCTCACCACTGATATGATCGTCGCGTATGCACTTCCAGTTGTTGAAGAGGCTATTCCATCTACCTTCAGGGAAGCTGAGATCAGTACCGAAGCTAGGATGTAGAAAGAGGCCATGGATGAAGAGATGAAATCTCTCTACAAGAACAACGCATGGGAACTTACTAAGTTGCCCAAGGGGAAGAAGGCCATAGGGTGCAAGTGGGTATTTGCTAAGAAGTAAGGATCTCTACAAGAAGATGCAGTGCGCTACAAGGCAAGGCTGGTGGCTAAAGGCTACGCTCAGAGAGAAGGAATCGACTATAACGAGGTGTTCTCCCCGGTAGTTAAACACTCGTCTATTCGGATTCTATTGGCTTTGGTGGCGCAGAATGAGTTGGAACTTGACCAACTTGATGTGAAGACCGCCTTTCTCCACGGCGATCTTGAGGAGGAGATCTATATGACACAGCCCACAGGTTACAAAGCTGCAGGGAAGGAAGAGTTAGTATGTAAGCTAAAGAAATCGCTGTACGGTTTGAAGCAGTCTCCTAGGCAGTGGTACAAGCGATTTGATAGCTTCATCAGGAAGAAGAAGTACACACGTAGCCATTTCGACCCATGTGTGTACTACAACAAGTTACCATCAGGTGAATATATCTATCTACTTCTTTATGTAGATGATATGTTGATTGCTTCTAGGTCGAGATCTGCTATTGACTCTCTGAAGAAGATGTTATCGTCAGAGTTTGAGATGAAGGACCTGAGGGAAGCAAGGAAAGTATTGGGCATGGAGATCACTAGAGACAGGAAAGCTGGCAGGATAAGTTTGACACAGAAGGGCTATTTGGAGAAGGTACTGCAGAGGTTTAATATCAGCAAGGATACTAAGTCTGTTAGTACACCTATGGCGCTGCACTTCAAATTGTCAGCAAAGATGTCTCCAAGGAGTGTTCAAGAGCGTAAGTATATGTCTCATGTACCATATGCCAATGCTGTGGGTAGCTTGATGTATGCTATGGTGTGTACGAGGCCAGATCTATCACAGGCAGTCTCCATGGTGAGTCGATACATGCATGATCCTGGACAGGGTCATTGGGAAGCTGTGAAATGGATTCTGAGGTACATCAAGGGAACCGTTGATGTAGGCCTAGTATTCGAGAAGGACAACACCGGAAAACAGGAGTGCATAGGGTATGTGGACTCAGACTATGCAGGTGACCTTGACAAACGCCGGTTGACGACGGGATATGTCTTCACATTCTCACAGGCACCGGTGAGTTGGCGCTCCACACTTCAGTCTACCGTCGCGTTGTCGACCACAGAGGCTGAATATATGGCTATGACAGAGGCCATGAAGGAGGCAATCTGGCTTCAGGGGTTGCTTGATGACTTGGGCGTGGAACAGGATATATTGAAGATAAACTGTGACAGCATGAGTGCCATCTACTTGGCAAGGAACCAGGTCTATCATGCAAGGACGAAGCATATTGATGTCAGGTATCACTTTGTTCGGGAGATTCTAGAGGAAGGTGACATTGACTTGTTGAAGATTCACACTTCGGAGAATCCGGCCGATATGCTAACAAAGGTGGTGTCGGGGGTGAAGTTTGCACACTGCAAAGACTTGCTCCATGTCCTTCAGGTGAATTGAGCTTGCTGAAGCTCATTTGGATGAACTACGGACGGCTTGATCCGTTGGGCAGGGGTACGTAGGCAACCATGTTGGTGCAGCCGCTATCGAGTCGGAATTCGGCTCAGATTTGAAAATCTTCACCGAGGTGGAGATTTGTTAGAGGAGAGAGGATATTAAAGGAGGTGATGCCATGCCAAATGCTGTAGAAGATTGCCAAGTGCCGTCGAAGATCGCCAAGGAAGTCGACGATGAAAGGCAAAGGGACAGCGGCAAGAAATAGCAGCAGCAGCAGAAGACAGGCGGGTCGGTCGACCGGGCCGGTCGACCGACGTGCACAGCATGCACAGGGTTTTAGGCGGTCGACCGGCGGGTCGACCGAAGTGCTCTGACTGCAGGAACCCAACTCTCGGGTTTTCTGGGTCGACTGGCCGGTCGACCGGAATGATCTGACTGTAAACAACCTAACTCTCGGGTTTCTTGGGTCGACCGTCGGGTCGACCGGAAGAGGAGGCCGGTTAACCGTCCCGATCGACTGACAGTCGGGTTTGGGTAAAATCTGCTGCTCCGCTGATGTGAGGTATTTAAGCCTAATGTTGATTCTAGGGTTTAAGATCTCTGCGAAATTGTATTAGCTGTGAGTTCTCTTGCATTCAAAGAGACGAAGAGCTATTGTAATCATCTTCCTAAATAAAATTCTCTCCATTGATTGCCCCAAGGACGTAGGCATTGAGGTCGAACCTCGTTAAATCTTGTCTTTGTGATTTGTGTGTTCTTCGTATGATGGTTGGGTTGTTCTTTGTGCTGGAGATCTTGGGATTCTCTATTGTTTGGTTGTTGTGATTGGATAGCGCGCACAACAATAATTGTGTAAACTCTTATTATATAGATCTTTTCACCAATTTTAGTGAGCAGTTGGCACATTGTTCTTGTCCTGAGTGTCACAGGTGACATTTTTCTCGATGTTGTTGGAGTCCCAAGCAACAGAGAATAACAACACACTAAAAAATAGTCGCTAATTACACGAATAAGCAAACAAAAGGAAGAAAATGAAAACACACGAATTTAATGAGGTTTGACAATTGCTTACGTCCTCAGGACAAAAGGGGAGAGAGATCTGATTAATCAATTAATTACAGAATACAATCAATTTGGGGGGGGGATACTCTTCTTTATATAACCACATAGTCCATGAAGAAAAGAAAACCAAGAACTCTGAATTCGGGTCAGAAACGAACTCTGGATCCAACTTGAAATCCGCCCAGAGACAAAACGCCGTCGACATGCCAATTGGCCGTTGACAGATTGAGTCAGTGTGCATAACACCCAACTCTCGAGAAATTCCTATCAACAACCATGGGGGCCTGTCGACAAGCCTCTATCAACAGCCAAGATGGCCTGTCGACAGACAAAGTAACCTGCTGCTCTCTGTTAGCGTATCCATGTATCCGCTGCATCATAACACTTCATAAAAACTCTGTACTAACGCCAAGGAGTTAAAAAACTCTATGATTAAGATTTTATACTCTCTCCCCACAATTCTCCATCTCGGTCAAGATTTTTCAAATCTGAGCCGAATACAATATAGCATTATGTCGATCCCATCGGGCTGCACTAATTTGGTTGCCTATGTAACCCCAAGAGATCAAACCATCTTTGGTGCAACTTCGTGCATGCATTTGAGCCATTTATTGAATAGCAAAATAAATATATCCCTTTGCTTGTCCACAAGTAATGCACAACCAAATAAAATTGATTGCCGATGATTATACACTCCAGTGAAAGGAGCAAATGGCAGGTATAAGTGATTAGTCTTGTGTGTTGCGTCAAAAACAACCACATCAAAAAAACTTAAATAAGATAAAATTGCTCTTTCATCAGCCCAAAAATACTTTTTAGTGTGCCTGCATAATCAACCTTACTGGTAAAGAAATAATCTGAATCAGACTCAGCTTTTTCTTAAAAATATTTGATGACAGAAATAAACTCCTGCCCAATGTTATTACTCCGGTGTTAAATAAAATCAATAACTTGCTGGGGGCTTACTTCTTCATAACCATCTCCGTAGTTCATTGCATTAACAATATCGGAAATATTAGAAGGACGAATTCCTACATCAACCAAATTAGTCATAATGCTTTTGCTAATTTTTGACCGATATGTCGGTGATAGTAAAAATGATGGATCTTATTCAGACCTGATAAATCATGTGAATACGAATCAGCAAACTTGGTGACGATCTAAAATCTTCTGTCTGGTAATAAACGCAGACGTACATGCATCTCAGAAGGAAACTGAACTCTAATATCAATACGATGGTTAACCGTAATCCCTTCTTGTTTTTTGTCAGCCAACTTCTTCACACCCCCTTGTTGCAAAAATATTTTCTACAAATAACTTCAGGAGGAGGCCTCCGTGACTTATCGATTCCTTCTCACGTCAAAATCTCTGTTCCTTATATAAGCATTGTAGAAGTTATATGCTTCATCATCTGTTACAAATTGCTGTCCTAAAAAAATTACGCTTCCAGATATTTCTACATGTAAATTCATTTTCTACCAAAATAAATGTTGAATTAAATAAAAAATAATTGAAAATAACACGTCAGAAATATAATAATTAAAAACTTCGACTAGGGTCACAGTTATAAATATAATTGTGACATTATTGACTAAAAGTCTTGACCGTAATCGCACCTTTCAGGATGTCTATAAATATTATAACAAAGTGTTATATTATAATACTGCGACCTTTATCACAATATTCAATATATTAAAGGAATGCACAAAAGGTCGCACAGGTGATGTAATTACAGATTACGACTAAGGTCACAGTTATAAGGAAATTGTGACATAATTTATTAAAAATAGTGACCGTAGTCGCATACTTTAAGATGTCTAAAAATATCAAAAAAAATTATTTTATTAAATACTGCGACCTTTGTCACAATCTTTAAAAATTTAATGACCATAAGATAAAACATGGACTTTAATAAATTAAAAGGAATACGACAAAGGTCTGAGATCTAACTTAATTAAATACTGCGACTAAGGTCACAGTTATAAAAACTATGAAATTGTTAATTAGAAAACTGCGACGCTGGTCGCAATTGTTCTATAAAATGTAAACTAGGTTGCAGTTTCATCTAGGTTACCCAAAAATTTTTCAGATGAGAAATTGTGAAAAAATAATAAAATAAAAAATATATAAACCTCTTGATCAACATTCAAAGATCTCAATCCTTTCGAATTTTTTATATTCTATGAGGAAGTTGAACCCGATGATATATGATTCATATTAAGATCGGGAGAAAGAGACCAGGGCTATCGGCGACCTGAACTGGTAGGAAATGTGTTTTGGTTGGAGGTTGACATTAAAATTGACAGGGAGATCTAAATTTAATGGAGATCTCGATGGAGAGCTGATAGAGATCTAGGTGTAGAAAGTAAAAAAGGTATCTAATCCTATTCCCGTCATTTTTAGAAAAATTTTCTCTGTGAAAAAATTTAGATCTGGCAACGCGCGGAACTAGAATAAAAACGGTTTTTTACAGTGCCTATAAATTCACCTTCTGCAGAGTGCTGAATACACAACAATTGAGACACTTCTCTATGCCTCTCTCTTCTTTCTTCTCTTTTAGAGTTTTTGTTCACTGCTGGTTCCCTAAAAGTTTAAGAAGAATTCACAAAGCCTTCTTGAAGTCTGTGCCAATGAGAAGGAGATCGCTTGACTGAGAGTCATTGTATATTCAGAATCATTGCTGCGAAGCCCTGTACGAGAGACGGGCAATTTGATTCTTGAGACAGTGTCCAGCACGCCATCATCAGGCTAAACCTTTTCCCTTATTTACTGTGATTTTGATCTTTTAATCTGATATTTTTTTTAATTAAGTAGCTTCAGATCATTAACTTTCCCAACAACACTTAGTTCTAAGACTAAATAAATACTTCTAAGCATTGGTCCTCTTTCTACTTCAAGTATCGTATCGCAAGTAAAGCTTAGACAAGTTAACGACTAAGGATTTAATTGGATTTGGAGTTTTTTAAGCTATAGTTTGCATATCATTAACTTCAGTTTTCTAAACAGTAGTTTGTTAATTTTATATGATATTATTATTTTGCTAAGCAAACACATTCTCGCCCAACAAGTGAAAAAGCAAGCATCCCTATGTGCTCGGACTCGATCACGCAATTACATCCAAATTGTAGTCTCAGAGTACCTAAATGCAACTCATATGCATTTCATTGGTTAAGAAATCCCCCCAAAACTCTGAAGATCAGAAATATCATCAATCATAATCATTGCAAGATTAGTAAGAGATCTTTCTCTGTGCAACCAATAATCACCATCATAGTCACTTTCAAACCATACACTTTGAATATTTAATTCAAAACATGCACTTGAATTTCTTCCCGCGATTTAGAACGCTTAGTAAATAACCTCGTAAGCCCATCAAGCGTCAAACTTTTAGCTAAAAGAATGATACCTCATTCATTCTGATAAAGAGCACTAGCACAACCCACTAACTTGCTCTTTACCGAAACATCAAAATTCAACTTTGTCATGTTGTGAGGGGAGATCAACAGAAAAATAAGATATGTTTGTAAAGTTTATCGCCCCTGTCCCATGGATACGGAGACGCTACTGCGACGTACATACGCAGGACGATAGTATCATCACGTATGTATGCTTAGCATCAGTACAATACAGGAGTTAGAGTACAGAAGTACGTGTTAATATACATTCTAACACAAAGTACAAGTATTCAGTCATCACAGACTGTGACATAATATTACATAATTATTACATCAACAGTAAGCGCAAAAGTAGGCTATACAAGGTACAAAAGATAAGAACTCACGAGCTGAAAGAGAGAATCTCGCAAGTAGGGCAAGACGGGAGGAAACTACGGCTGATCCGCTTGCTCATCGAGGAAGGCCTGGTTCTTAGCTGAAGGGTCCAGTTCAGTCCAAGCCTTAAGATCTGAACATGTAAGTTCAGAGTAGTCAGAAAGTAACCCAACGAGTGCAAAAAGAAACCAAGTGGCAAGTATATGCAATAGCATGTGTATCGGGTCAAGTGTTATATACTCAAATCATGTAAGCATAGAATAACCACATTAAATAGTATAATATGGAAACAACATTAAAATTCATGTGGCATGAAGTCAAATTATCAAGTTATTATTAAGACTCATCTAATTTGTATGTTTTGGTATATGTCCCATACCATATACCTCCGCATACAAGTCGGGCGAGGTTGGTTATTGGAAACTATATTTAGAATGGGTCCCGTGCATGCCCGGGATAGCGGTCCAGGAATATCTGGTACTGAGCCAGAACGTACCGCTAGGTACCAAGATTTACTATATGCCCGAAGGACTTAGTATACGCCCGAACAGGAATAAGTTATCATCGCTCCCCAAAGGAACAACCCAGGGGCTTACGGCACACCGGGCAGGAGGACAGGAGAGTTGGGGTGTCAGCACACCCCACAGAAACACCTGGTGGTCTCCAGGTAGAATCTCTAGTATTAGTTGTACAACATTTGTATGGCCACCATAAACACGGAAGCTATATCGGTGCCCATCAGCTTCGCCCGTCCCGGTATAAGTTGTTCAATTATTACAGATTGTCCAGTAATAATGTCCACAATGTGTTCACAGTAATCCAATATCTATGATTAACCAATTACGGGGATCAATTGGAGTATAATATTAGAAGTATAATATCAGGAGTCTCCCCGTTGCAGGGGTTCAAGAATACAAGAGTTCAGGAGTACCAGGCGGTAGCAATATAATAATCATGTCAATCCTCTGTAAAAGTGATAATCATGAATAGGCAACGTAATACAAGTGTCAGGTGTAATAGTATCCAGTCAGGTGTCACGGTGTCAGGTCAAGTGTATCAATACTAAGTGATAGCATGCCAGGTATCGAGTCATATATCACGTGGGGTATTTAGTACAAGCCCAATACTAGATACATATACATATCGGGTCATGACAGCATGTGTCAAACAGTCAACGGGCCACGTAACTTGATAGAGTAATCCAAGATAGTTAAGTGGAGCTAATAGGGCCCAGAGTTAACGAAAATGTCGTACAACCGAAGCATGTAACGTGCATCAGTAAGGTACTCACAAAGCATGAATAAAGAGCATAATAGTGTATCATGTATTAAATACTAGAATAGCAATTATTAGGCATGTTACGACAGTAACAAAGCACTCACATAATAATATATCATGTAATAAAAGATAGAGTAGAAATCACTAAGTATGAAATGATGATAACAAAACACTCGCCTAATCAACAGTTGAGGCTTGGTGATGGACTCCGGTTGGTGAGAGATTCGGCGGGCTAACACGGCGATTAACATGCAACACAGAGAAAAATCCAGGAGTCCACGAACACCCACACAAAAAAAAAGGAGAGAGGAGATCTAGAGAGAGAATAAAGAGGAAATAAAAGAGAGCTAGAGAGAGTGAGAGTTGCAAGGGGGAAGGGGGAAAGAGAGAGATTTCTAGAAAGGAGAGGGTAATTTAGGGAATAAAGGAAAAGGGAAAAGAATAAGAGAAAGAACGGAAGAAAGAAAAAAGTTTAAAAGAAAAAGAAAGGAGAAGAAGGGAGGGGGAGGTGATCGGCGGCCCTGGCCGCCGCCGCCGGTCA
This sequence comes from Agave tequilana, assembly GCA_038442645.1. Taxonomy (NCBI): domain Eukaryota; kingdom Viridiplantae; phylum Streptophyta; class Magnoliopsida; order Asparagales; family Asparagaceae; genus Agave; species Agave tequilana. The sequence continues at coordinate 41,997 of JAVJIF010004814.1, read as the reverse complement.
GGGGGCAGCGGCGCGCCGGAGGGGAAGGGGCGGCGCGGTGCCTTGGGCAGGAAGGGAGGTGGGGGTGTTGGTGTTGTGTTGTGTTATGTTTGTTATTGTTAATGTTGTTGTAGAGGGTGAAGATGGTGGTGGTTGAAGGTGATGAAGTTGTAGTGGTGTTAGGGAGTTGGAGGAGGAGGAGGAGATGGTGGTTGGGTGGTGGAAGGGTGGAATTGGTGGTAGGTTGGTGGTGGGTTGGTGGTGGATTGAAGAAGAAGAAGATGGTGAATACGGGTTTGGGAGAAATTGGAGAAGAGGATGTGTTAATTGAAGAGAAGAGAAGTGGAGAAGCAGAGAGAGAAACTTGGGTGGAGGCGGCGCCGGCTAGGGGAGGTGGTGGCGCAGGTGGCACTGGCAGCGGCGACGGTCAAGAGGAGGAAGAGAGAGGGAGTTGGTGGAATAGAAGAAGAGAAAGAAATAGAGAGAATGAGAAGGAAATAAAGAAAGAAAAAAAGAAAGAAAAGAGAAGAAGAGGGAGAGGGGGTTGGGTACGGTGGAGGTGAGGGTTGGGGTGATTATCATCGGCAGGGTATAGGGGAGGACGGGAGCAAGTGAAGAAGAAAGAACAGAAAAAGAAAAAGAAAAAGAAGAAAAAGGAAAGAAAAGAAAAAAAAAGAAAAGGAAAAAAGAAAAGAAAAGGGAATTTGAAAAATATGTAATTAAATATATTATTAAATAATTAAATTAATAGGATAAAATGAGAATATTAAGTAAAGGAGTGGAGAAGGAAAAAGTAAGAAAAAAAGAAAGAAAAATAATATTATTATTTAAATCGGGTAAAAATTGACTATTTTAAAAACGTTCCCAAAAATTCTCAAAAATAGAAAATATTATTTTAAGATGCTTGGTGAAATTGGATTCGAGAAATTCAATATGATTTCAAATAAAAAATCCTCAAATCTTTCAGTGATACCGTTCGACCCAAAACCGGTCGAATTTCGATAAATTTAGAAAAATCTCAAAAAATGCATTTAGATAGAAAATGAGATTCTAAAAGATAATGTGAAAGCTGTTTCTAGAATTCAGCTCCGTTTGAAAACTAAAAATTTAGAAATCGGTCAGCGGTACCGATTGACACCTGTTTTGGAGATTTTGCATAATAATTTTGAAAATTTTAGAAAATCTTGAAAAATCTAAAATATTAGATAATGGTATATAAAACTGAAATTGATCAAATCGAGCTACCAAAAAGGTCAAATCGGGTAATACGCTGATATCGGTTCCTCGGTCCAGAACAGGACTGACTCTCTGTCTAAGAGTCCAGATCCGATACCAAATAATATAAATAATCACATACAAACACAAACATGGGAAGAAAATTGAAACAATAAGATCGAAAAAAATTGTGACACGTATATGGGTACGTATCCCTGGAACGGAGTGCTACATAAAGAATCACAGAACAAATTATTAAATAAAGCGACGCTTAGTGAAGGTAAAGTTTGGAGATAGAACAACTCTTTTTGTCTTGTATTCTCAATTAATCCAGCCTCAGATACTTTAATTGTCAATTGTCGGTTTTAGTATTGATTGAAATGTCAAGTCTATAGGTTCTGAATTGCGAGTTAATCCTACTCCACTAATGCCACTAGGCAGCACATAGGGAAAACACTACAGTAGGAACAATAGTACAAAAACTGTTATAGATTACCCTTCTTCACATATATGTTTGGAGACAAAAATGAAGTTAGCTCAACTTTGATTGTTTCCCTTTCATATGTTGGAGTTAAAGAAAAATTCAATCTAATTGCTTTTTTCATAAACGTAGTCAAGACTAACTTTGGGAGGTAGCTAACTACAGTTTATTTAACTAGGAAGTGTAGCCAAACAGACCTTAAGTTGGATTTTTGGAGTTAATAGACTTAACTGGAAGGAAAAAAACATAGTTGTACGGTATTAGTTCTTACAAAATATTACATGATTATGGATTTGAGTGAGAACAAATTTTTGTGTGGGGGTGTTGGGGTGGGGGGGGGGGGGGGGGGGGGGGGGGGGGTGGGGGACAAGAGCTCATTAAATAAATTTTAGAATTCTCTATTAGAAAATGAGTACATCTTTAATCAAGGCATTACTAAGGAATCAATAATCATGTTTGATAGATTGCTATAGAGTTTTTTGTTCAAATTAAGTATATAAATAAAATTTACATTAAATTAGTAAATGACTATGTCTCTACTGTTATAATTAAGGTACATTTGGATAGACTAAGTAAACGTTTAAAAGATAGATATTGAGTTATTATTTAAATTAAAACATACACACCAAATTAGAATTTTATTTTAAAGAGAGAGTGAGAGAGAGAGAGAGAGAGCAATTTACTTTAGTAAAATTATGATACAAAACCCTCATGAAATTAGAATTTTAATTTTATAATAAAGTTATATATATATATATATATATATATATATATATATATATATATATATATATATATTGGAAGGTAAATTTTGGGGTATCCCAGAGGCGTCCTACCCTCATCTTAAGGAAACTCGGTGGTCAACAAGCCCTCCAGGCTAATTCCAATATGTCATTAAGAGCGAAAATTGAACCAGCGCCACTTAGGTGCAAACCTAATGGCTTACTGTTCGGCCACTCTCGCGGGCACATACACACACATGATGAGCCGTTGATACTAACCTAAGAATTTGTTTTATTAATGATAATAAAAGGGAAATTTTTTTCTATTAACAATAATATTAAATACTATTATAAAATTGGAGGAATGAGACAAACAATCAAAAATAAGTTCGCGCACAATGCAAATATAAAGAGAAATCGTTCTTTCTTCCATTTTATTCAATCATCTAGACACTTATTTATCAGTATACATGAGAAGAAGATGAAAAGATATGATTTACAAGCTTTTAATCATGGGCAAACCAAAAAGTTGAAGGACTCGGGGCACCATCCAAAAGACTAGTCTGTTAGGTGGAGTTGCCCAAATCCTTATAAACCCAAGACCATCCCCACGTCTAACCGATGTGGGACTATTTGTTCGACCCAAATCCCAACAGTCCCCCTCGAACAAAGAGTCTCCCCTGCAAGCTCAACTATCTTCACACTGGAAGATCAAATGCTCCATCGAGATCCAACTCTTGTAAGACAAGGAGTATTGAAAGGTGCCGGAACCTGCAAGTTGGAATTTTGTGAACACTGTATTATCAAAAAGAAGACCAAGGTGAAGTTCAGCACAGAAACACATTGCACCAAGGGGATTTTGGACTATGTTCACACTGACGTTTGGGGACCTATCAAGACTGCATCAATTGGAGGTAACCATTACTTTGTGTCGTTTATTGATGATTATTCTAGGCGTTGTTGGGTATATACCATGAGATACAAAGGGGAAGTCCTAGAATTGTTTGTGAAGTGGAAGAAGAACTTGGAGAGAAGTACAGGAAGGAAAATCAAGGTTCTCCGTTCAGATAATGGAGGAGAATATAAGTCTGATCCTTTCCTTCAGCTATGTCTTGATGAGGGCATAGAGAGACACTTCACAGTGAGGGAGACACCGCAACAGAACGGGGTAGCAGAAAGGATGAACAGGACTTTGCTAGAGAAGGTCTGTTGTATGTTGTCCAATGCCAGTTTATCAAAGAACTTCTGAGCTGAGGCTTTGGCATATGCATGCTACCTTGTTAACAGGTTGCCTTCGTCTGTGATAGGGGGAAAACTCCTCTTGAGGTTTGGTCCCGGAAAAATAGCTGCTAACTATGATTTGCTAAGGGTGTTTGATTGTCCAGCCTATTATCATGTCAAAGAAGATAGTTGAGCTTGCAGGGGAGACTCTTTGTTCAAGGGGAATTGTTGGGATTTGGGTCAAAAAATAGTCCACATTGGCTAGACGTGGGGATGGTCTTGAGAATATAAGGATTTGGGCAACTCCACCTAAAAGGCTAGTCTTTTGGGATGGAGCCCCAAGTCCTTTAAGTGGTATCAGAGCCATGCCCCGAACTTAGTCGTGTGTGTGGGTGATGTTCGATGATGTTGATCCCCCAATGGCGCAAAGGCGCAATGGGCCTGCCCACCCTACTGGCATAAAAAGGCGCAATAGGCCCCTGTGAAGTTAATATTGGGCTCTCAAGAAATTGGTGTAGAGGAGTGACTGACTGCAGTGCTTCACATAAGGCATGCGTAGCCTCACGCAGTGAAGAGTTGGATCTCGATGGAGCATTTGATCTTCTAGTGTGAAGATAGTTGAGCTTGCAGGGGAGACTCTTTGTTCGAGGGGGGATTGTTGGGATTTAGGTCGAACAAATAGTCTCACATCGGCTAGACGTGGGGATGGTCTTGGGAATATAAGGATTTGGGCAACTCCACCTAAAAGGCTAGTCTTTTGGGATGGAACCCCAAGCCCTTCAAGTGATATCAGAGCCATGCCCCGAACTTAGTCGTGTGTGTGGGTGATGTTCGACGATGTAGATCCCCCAATGGCGCAATGGGCCTGCCCACCACACTGGCGCAAAAAGGCGCAATAGGCCCCTGTGAAGTTAATGTTGGGCTCTCGAGAAATTGGTGTAGAGGAGTGACTGACTGCAGTACTTCACATAAGGCATGTGTAGCCTCACACAGTGAAGAGTTAGATCTCGATGGAGCATTTGATCTTTCAGTATGAAGATAGTTGAGCTTATTCAAAAGTATGGGTTACATGATTAATGATGGGAGTTGCATGATGGTGGGAGAAAATCAAGAGGGGGTGTTACATGATTGATAGTGGGAATTGTATGGTGGGAGAACATCTAAAGGTGGTGTTACATGATTAATGGTAGAAAGTAAAAGTCAAATAGGCAACCCTAGTAGGGGGTGAATAGGGTTTTGAAACTAATTGCAACAGATATTAAACCCAATTTAATTTGATGCATAATTCAAAAGATATAAACACAATATTGCAATAATGAACAATAGCAATGATAAATAAGTAAAGAGAGAGGTTGAGTAAGAGAGATAGAGAAATTTAAGCTCACAAGAAATTTATAGTGGTTCGACCACCAATCAGCCTACTCCACTACCTAGAGGCATTTTTCTATGATTTTAACTAATCTCTTATTGGTAGCTTTTTTTCAGGTAGAATCTTAGATCCTTTTGTAACCTACTTCCTTTCCAAGTAGAAGTTTAAACCTTACAATCACTTTCTTTTCGGACAGAAGTGTAGACTTTCACCAATTCACTTCCTAAGTAGTTAGATTTCTTCACCTATAATCAAATACAATAAGAAGGTTGTTCTATATATAAGTGTGAGAACTAATTAAAGCACAAAGACTAATAATAAAAATGAATAGAAGTTGAGGCTCTAATAACAAGAAGAATTAACACAAATTAGGTCTCTAAATGCTTAATATTATGTATGAACTTGAATCTAGAATCTTAAAGGAGAATTCTTGAGGAGATTGAGATCAAGTGATAGATATTGAAGAACAAGTCTCAATCACATCACTAATTGAAATATTTGGATCACTCTTCAAGAAAAAGAAATTTTAGCATGAAAGAGTGAGATTTTAGAAGTTAAAAAGCTCTTTAAAAATCTTCTTAGAGCGTAGTTGAAATTTTCTCAAAAGTCAGCTACAGAGTGTTGAGAAGAGTAATTTATATTGAGGAGTATGAAAGAGTATGCGAGAGAAAGATCTCCCAAAAATTTCGTGCAAAAATGTCCTCAAAATAAAAAAAATTTATCAATCGGGTTGACCACTTGACTCAGCCGGTTGATCCAAGTGATCGCTCAACACTTGAGATCACTTGCACGTACTGCACGTGGCAGACAATGCATCACTCTGGTGGTCGATCTTACTAAAAACAAAACTTAGTAACAGGCAAAAAAGAAACAGTAGTTACAGAAAGGTACTGTACAGAAATAATTAAATATTAAAAAGTAATCAGAATTTTCCTGCACAATTTTGTAAAACATCAACCCTGCGACTGACTCCGGTCGATCCTAAATGAGACAAAACAGGGTCAAAAGACGCTTGATCGACCTCCCAGTCGATCCAAGGCTTGGCCAAAAGTGGGGGTGCAAAACTGTTAAAAAGTGGACGATCCAATAAATCTGGCGGTCGATCAAGCCTAGAGCACTTTTGCATGTGGCAGACTCATGACCGACCCAGCGGTCTATCCAAGTGACCCAGTTTTGACCCAATTTTGTCTCACTTACCACCCACTGGTAAGTCACTAAACTTAAAACCAAGTGACCCAATTCGAACCCACTGCCGTTGGATATTTGCCCCATGCGTTGTGGCGTGTGACTTACCTTATTGCTTGGTGGGAATTCTCCCTGGACAAGGGCAACGTGACCCATTGGATTAGTCCGGTGGGGGAACCCCCTCTATGGAGTCGCGCATTTTGCGCCTCCATGCAGGGGTATAAAGCCAGTCTCGCTTGAGGCCCACTGAGAGACCTAGGCGGTTTTCCCAAAAAAATGAAAGAGTATATGGGTGTTTATGTGTGTGTGTGCGCGCGCGCGCGCACACACACACACTATATACATCAAGAGAGAGAGAGTGTTATCAATATATATAAATACACAAAATAAGAAATACCTCTCATTTTTTTCTTCATCACTCTCCTTTTTTTTGAGAACAACCAATCACATCACCTCCAGCAGCACCCACTCTCCCCTCTTCTTCTTCCTCCTCCCAGCCAGCAAAGCACCATTAGAACCACCAACATGCCCCTTCTTCATCTCTTGAGATTGGCACCACCACAAGAACTAGCACATTAACTTCAGAAAATCATCTCTCTCAAATCGTAAGTCTAAATGAGCTCAAATTTTAATATGATGTATTTTAACCAGTTTAGAAGATATCTCTAAAATTTTGTTGGATTCTGATTTTATTTGTAGATGAAATCTCAGGTCAAAGCTAAGTCTACAGGCTGAAATATTGTTCCTAATACAAACACGACATTCTTCTCTCTCTCTCTCTCTCCCTCCCCCCGCGGCTCTAACCAGCATCGGTAGACAGAGAAAGAGGCGATGCCAAGGAGGGGACCTGTCTGCGATGGAGTATCACTGGTGGTCGGCGGCCGGTGGCCTAGTGCGTACAGCAACACTATTGAGTGTTGTTGCTGCTGCTTATCATTGTTGTTAGGGTTTATGAACCTATATTGGGTCTAACTCGAAACCAATTCGACCCGACCCGACCCGAACTCATATTAAAAGTAAAATTTGTTTTCATGGTGATAAAATAATATTTTTCAGACCATGAAAATAATTACAAACAACCTTTTATAAATTTTCAGTTATTATTAAGCCAACCCATTTAGCATTGAATCGGTCCCGAGCGAAATCTTAACCATCCATAGCCTGATCCACATGATTCTTGAGGCCTTGAGTTCATAGAGGCTAGGACTACACATCCATGATAACCATGTGAGTGATTTCAAACTCTTTTCTATAAATCATATTTTATTGTGAGTATTTCTCACCCCTTGAAATAAGAATCATGTTATAAATAAAATTATGTTTTATTATTGATAACAATTTAGAATTGTTTACCTATTGCTTAATTGAATTTCTATTATTATTATTTATTTTAATACTGTCTAATGATTATTCGATTAGTTATCCTTTAGAAAATTTTTGAATAACGGTGATCAGAGAATATTGAATACGGCTGTTAATTGTTGGAAATTGTACATGATCATGGAGTAAAATTAATCAGGTTGATTTTATCGAAATTATTGCAACGATTATTTTTAAATTGGAAATTGTTCGTCTTACCGGACATATCGAGAAAATATTATTATCTTGTATTCATATGATAATCAATGTCATTGATCAGACCCAATATTCATGTTAACAGTAGATAACTAATATATTTGGATAGGAAAACTGATAGGGGAGAAAATATTTGTATTTTGGGTGGATCTTAGATATAGGTTGTACAACCGGTAAAGAATTGAATTCCACCGCGGGGATTCAGAGCTGGCTGGCATCCCCACACTGTTATCCCATTGCTGTAAATACCTAGCGGTATCATCCTGGTTCAGCATTAGAACACATTATCGGTCGTAGTTTTGGGTATGCACAAAATTCACCTAAAATACAGACAATGTCTTTGTCTCAGTTTCAAATAATATCACATTGAATAATAAAAATGATGATATTAGGAACGTGTGTTATTTATCACTCTCTCGTTCGAATAATGGTACATGCATACCACGTAGGAATGAGTTCTACTTGGATGTAGGTTAAAGTATTGACTACCAGTGGTATGGGACACTGACAGAGAATGACTAAATTATCAAGTGATACTGACTGTTATTATTGTATAATTTTAAAAGACGACATTTTAATATACTTGTGCCACATGACAACCACTTTAATACTAGACATGAAAATGAACTCACAAGTGTTTCACTGCTGTTTAATCTTATATTGTATGTTTTAGCACTAATAAAATAACTGTAATATATATATATATATTATTATTATTATATATTATTATTGCTTTCTTCATTTTACCACTCACTGGGCCACGTTCTGACGACTCAAAGCTTTCATACTCAGATCCAAGTTCAGAGAACCATGAATACTTCGAGCAGCTAGCAGAACTTCAGTAGTAAACCGGTTTGCTCATCTGAAGCTTATGACCCTCTTTTGTTTTTTATCTTATCTTTCGATATATAAATCTTGACTTTGTATATATTTGGTACTTGTAAATAAAGCTAGACTTTTGTATATATTTTGGTAATTCCTGATACTGAGGCTTAGTGCATATACGCATGGGATATTTTTCTCGCGTATATGTATCGTCGACTCTCGTTGTGTTCCCGCTACAATTTATTTTGGGAAGCGGGGCGTGACATCCGCCTGTTCAAATCCCTCCCCACTGTCACAACACAGGAAGATCTTGGGCTAACGCTCGCATTAACATTGATTTTGGTCACCTGTGGATTTGGGGGTTGCCCAGCGTGCTAGATGGACTGAATATTTGTCCTTTCTATCGCATTGTATCGAGCACCTATTGCCATGTTTTTACCACAACTGCCAAAGGTTTAACAGTATCCACCAAAAATGGGTTATTCTTGAATACCCATTTGCAACGGCACTTCTACACACACTGTATCAAATTAGCTCCAGCTACAAATTATTAGCACCTCCACCTCTTACATTTATCCACTTACGATGTCGAAACGTGATCCTAGGTTGTTCCAAATCCCTTGACTGTAGGGCAATGCAGAAGCATGTGGGTCACAGTTTCAGGTTCAGCATTGTAACACCCTAAAAATATTTAACTTTTATTTTGCATTTAATTTATGTTTGCATGTATGGATATACATATAGATGTATATATATATGATTCGATATGAGATTTAATATTTGAACATGAGTATATATTCGTTCATGTGTGTGTGTGTGTGTGTGTGTGTGTGTGTGTGTGATGAGAGTTGATTGAAGTGATGTGTATATATGAGCATATTCATGTTGCTTAGTGATTATGTGCATTGATGCATTGACTAGTCGACTAATTACCAGGATACTCGACTAGTGAGAAGACCAGAAACTGTGTATTTTGTATTTAGACCTTGTCTAATTGACTAACACATGGGACTAGTCGGCTACTGTCTTTTTGACAAAAACTCACAGAAATTGATTAATTCTAGACTAGTAGACTAGTATTCCTTACCAGTCGACTAATAGATGCCAACTGATATAGACCAGTCGACTAATCTTCATACTAGTTAACTAATCAACCTTAACAGAAACTTGTTATTCTCAAACTAGTCGACTAACTATTTCTTCTAGTCGATTAATTGAACTAATTTAACCATTATTAGCTGGCTAATGATCTCAGTAGTTGACTAATCTGGGCTTCAGAATTAAGTTCTGATCAGACCTTAACTCTAACTAAACTATATACAAGTTGAATTGGGGATATTTTCGGAGATTTTCTTTCCTAAAACCCAGCTGATCTTCCCCTCCAGAGTTTAACTAGAAACCTAAAGAGAGAAAGAATAGCTAGAGAAAGAAGCTAGAGAAGGAAATTGAAGAGAAAACTTGGAATTTCAGGACTATCTTCTTCTTAGCTTAGGTGAGAAGACCAACTAGGAGAAGCTCTCTATCAACACCCACCCCAGGACTATCTTCTTCTTAGCTTAGGTGAGAAGACCAACTAGGAGAAGCTCTCTATCAACACCCACCCCAGGACTATCTTCTTCTTAGCTTAGCAAGGCAAGTCTTCCTCTCTTAGTTACTTTCTCACTATGGTTTTGATATTTAGGATTTATACCAATAATAGAACCTTGGTTTATAATTGATTTCCATGCTTAAAATTTTGCTAAGATTAATATGAATAAATTCTTTGAGTTTAAATGTATCCTATACTAACATAGAATAAAAAAGACCCATAAAAATGATATTTTAAGAAATTTAGGAATAAAAATGGAATTGTTATGTTGAAGGCATGTTTTATTTTGATTGAAATTAATACATGTTGAACTATGTGTTTAAATAGTTATATGATATGAGGTTATGAATTGAATATGATGATAGCTATATCTTTCATTTATGCTTCTATTCATAGAAGAGGGAGAACATGAATGAGGCCATCCATAGGAGAGGAAGAACGTAAATGAGGTTGGAGCGAGGGAACGCGAATGATTGCATTCATAGGAGAGGGAGAATGTGAATGATGTTAAATCATTATTTGATGAGTTTAGTGTATAATGTACTATCTGAGACTTATCGGGTATCATATACTCTACCGTGCATGCTTATATTTGCTTATTATTCCATTATCATGCTTCTTTTCATCATGCTACCTTTCATGTTATATATTGATGTATATTTATATATCTGGACCTCATTTAGCTACCTCCTTGACCTAGTACTGAGTCAGCCTCAGGATCATGGTCAGGAGGAAACCATTTGACGTAAACTTGTTGGCATTTTAACGCATGAATTATAATATTTTTAGAGGTTCACAACTTGTCTGGAGAGGCGCTGAGTGATGAGAACTCAGAGTAGTCATCGTTACATCCTATAGATAGATAGAATACTCCATTATGGGGTTTCTCCTTTTTGTGTATATATGTATCCATTTTCGTAGTGTATATGGCGATACTTTACTTGAGGCCAAGAGTGCCTGAGTTGATGTTGAAAATACACCTAGAGGGGGGTGAATAGGTGTATGAGCTAACCTAATGACAAATAATGCGGAATTAAAAATTAATTGCAACACACTATGTGTAACCAAAGAGTGTAGCCGAATTCCCAGTGACAGGCTCTGGACTATCTCCTCTAGATTTCTCTAAATAAGAGTTGAGGTGCTATATGAAGCTCTCTTGGTTCAACACAAGTATAGGCACACAAACAATACCACGCATATATATGATATGAATAATATGATGCAATACAAGATATAAGAGAGAGAGTTTAGAGATAGTAGATCAAACGCAAATACTGAGATATGTTTTGAGGTTCGAGCCACTGCTCTATGTCCCCGCCTTCACACAGAAGGATTTTCACTATGTCCACACAGGACCTTCCACACAGGGATCCTCCACTGAGAAATTTATAATTACAAACTTAAGAGTACACAACTCCACTCTCCAACAACAACAACCTCTACACAAGAGGCAAGACACAAAGCTATAACAACAATCTCCTCTACACAAAGAGGGATAAGGGCTCAAAGTCAAACTCCACCACAATCACCTCTACACAAGAGGGATATCCACAAATCCAAAGTACAACCTCCTTTACACTTAGAGGGATAGGCACAAACCCAAGGTAAAGAAAGGATTACAACTTGGTGATCTCAAAGACCACAAACAACTCTTGGTGATCTCAATAGACCACAAACTATATTTCCCACAAAAATAAAATCCTATAGATAGGATAGAGATGATAGCTCAAGTGTGAGAAAACAAAGAGTTTGAAAATCAAAACACAAAGAAAAATACTTGAGAAAAATACTAAAAGAAGATAGAAATGAAGATCAAAACCAATATCCCAAATACTCTATTTTTCTTTGATTTTTTCAACCCTTGAAAATAAATAAAAGATAAATCTTTGAGGCAAAAAAATTCTTCTAAAACCTTGCTGGAAAACTCTTATAAGATGGGAAGAGAAGCTCTAAAATTCTTGATCAAAATAGCCCAATAGGACCCCTTTATATAGGCCCCAAAGAAAAAGAGATGTTGGCAGCCTGAAAGCTCCAAAATGACCTTCCAGTCGACTGACCGATCGACCGGCCTAACGGTCATATTTTTGATTGTTGGCGCTCCGGTCAATCGCCCGGTCGACCGGCTTTAGCCTATCGGTCGACCCGATCGACCGGCAGCACCTGAGAGTAAGGGTGCTTTCAGTTGGTAGATCGCGCGGCCGATCGGCCTTATAGGCTGGCCTTTGTGCATGTTTCGTGCACACCGGTCGACTGACCCCTGGTTCGGTCGACTGACCCCTAGTCCGGTCGACCGTCCGTCGACCGCCAGTGGCCTCTGGCTGCTATTTCAGAACTTGAAACTTAGATATTTTAACTCTAATAAAATCTCATAAAATCCTATAAATTCAACAAAAATAAGTTCTTGTAAGATATTTGAATAACAAATATGTGTGACCAAAAATCAACACATATTATAAACCATTTGAACTATTTTTGTGATATAGAATATTTAGCCTTAAACAAAAATGGTATTTTCCAAAACTTGATTTTTGAAATAAAAATCCGTTTTCTCCAAAACTTGTATAAATACAAAAATATGATATTGAAACACATTTAAAGCATATTGTATATGGATAGAGTCCAATACACATGTACATGATATATCTATGTTTTTAACATGAAATCCAAGAATAGGTTTTGTTAAATACAGAACTCTAAAACACATGAATAGGATCCTCAAAATAAGTTTTCTAAAATATATGAAGCATATATGTATATAGATGAAATCTAATATACATTAAATCATGTAAACTTATTTTGATTCTATCTATTCATGAAAATCATATATGTGTCTATTCAAAATCCAAAACAGGTTAGAACGAAAGCAGAACATATCGAATTTGTGTGTATGTGAACTTGAGCATATCAATACTATCTATCTTTACACAAGATCTAAACAAACCGAAGTCTTCTTGTCGATCCTCATCTTCAAGATGACCCCATTCAAATACGATCCAATGAGCTTGACTCCAACCGAGTACTGATACGATCTAGACGCGTGAGCTCTTGAATCTATATGTATTAGCTCCAAAATCTCTTTTGTTGAAGCTAAACACCTACTAAGCTTAATTAATATCTGAAACTATGTAAACACAAGATCATTAGTATTATAATTACATGAGTTAATCATCATTAAAACTAGAGCGATGGGCCTTTGGGCCAACAGATGTTGTATATATTTCAGACTTAGTTTGAGTTTCTTTGATGAGAATATATATATTGTAACACCCCGTTCCTGGAATACGTACTTAGATACGTATTCAGATTTTTCTGATAGTCAAATTTGATTGATTTCAGTTTTAAACACTGTTTTCTAATAATTTAGAATTTTCATGATTTTTCAGATTTTTTCTGAATTATTTTTATAAAAACCATAAAATAGGGATTAATCGGTATCGCTGGTTCCTTATCCGATTTTTAGTTTATAAATGGAGTTAAATTTTAAGAATCTGCTTTCACATATTTTCTTAGAATAATATTCACCATCTTAATAAATTTTTCAGGGATTTTCAGAATTTAACATATTTCGACTAGATTTGATGTCAACCGGTAGCGGCGGTCGATTCTAGGATTATTAATTTGAAAATCATAAAGAATTTTTTGAAACATATTTCATCATGATTCTGGAAATAATATTCTAGATTTTTGAGAATTTTTGCGGGTCGTTTCGAGATACTTGATTTTCGAACGATTGTGATATTTTTTCGAAAGTATTCCGCATCCGCAACCGAATACCGAGAATCGGCCACTCTAATTATATCCACTTTTTATTCCAATCAAATATTTTCCTTTTTTCTTTTTTTTCCTTTTCTTTCCCTCCTTTTCCTTCTACCATATTCTAAAAACTTCTCTAATCTTCCATTACATTCTACAACCTCCTTCAAAATATCTCCTCCAAAAATATCTCAAATCACTCAACCCCTTCTCTCATCACCATGGCCGGACAAAGACACCTCACCTCTCTCCATTTTACAAAAAAACCCTCACCTAGTCCTTTTTTCTTCTCCTTTAACTCCAATCCCAAATACAATCCCTTTTCTTCTTCTTCCCTTTTCATTTCTCCATCCAAACCCTAATCACCACCAACTCCTCCTTCATCTCCACCACAACCACAACAATCACACTCCCTACCATCATCTTCTTCCTCCTCCATCTCCATTTATTCCACCACAACTCCAAAATACCACCAAAATCCTACCATCTCCTTTACCTTCTCCAAACCTACCACCACTTACAAATCCATCCACAAAAACACCGCTACTCCTCCACCACCTAGGTCGGCCACCACCCCAAGCTAGGGTTCGGCCATCCTTGTCACGCCCCACTGATCAAAATAGAGTACATGACATGATCGGCAACCTGTACACGTCGGTTAGTACGTCCCAACATATACACGTTAAGCCTACTGTAGATCTGTACAAGTTTTCTGATAAAGTAAGAACACTGCTGATATAGTATTGTAACAAGAGTACATAACACAGTCAATACAGTACCAAAAGTACAGTACAGTACACCTGAGTCCATCAACATAATTATACAATAACTAAAACAGAAAAGCATATGTACAACTATGAAACATACTGAAACTCAAAAGAGACGGCAGACGCACGAACTGTCCTACAGCTGCTCAGCCAAACCGTCTAGGTACTCCGCGTCCTCCTCTGATGGTATAACCACAGACTCTATATCTGGGCAAGCAAACCCAGGGTCTCAGATACGACCGAGCAAGTGTACAAAGGAAAAGAAATGAACAAAGTAATAACAAAGTATACACATGCACAGGCAATAAACAAGAACTCTAAATAAAGGACGACAAGAATCATACTAGAATCAAGCATGATCAATGAATGCATAAACATATGCTATGAGACTTAACAATCGAGGAGTTCTGATCAGGTGGGTGTATCCCGTGCATATCCGAGATCACGGCCTTAAACAAACTCCTGCTGCTAAGACCAGGGCCCTCCGCTAAGAGGGGAGCATGAAACAAGTAACGAGAGCTCATGGAGCTATATACAATTGGTAGGTAGCACTACCATCCCCTGCAGTGGGAAAACAATATGGATCCAGTACACCCACCTAATAAGATCTGATCAATCATCCAGTCTCCCCATCCCCAAGTGATTTCTTTTCAGGATGACAAGTAATGACATGAGGTAACTGGAACAGGTGACAAAAATATAGTAACAAGCGTTACGACCTGCGTCCTATAGTTATGTAGATGAGTGTGCATGTTTATAGCAAATAACTGGCATGAACAATATAATCAACTATCATGTGTAACAAGAAGCACTACCAGGCGTATCAAGGTAACATGTAACGGTAGTACGTAAGCACAGTAACATGTAACGGTAGGACATAATAGAAATACATGCCAGTTATCCCGACTAATCTCCATGTTAACATGCACACTCAAAATAAACCATAGACCAAGTCCCTGCAACTCAACCCCTAAGATACAGGTCGATTATCCAGACTAATCATAATATCAGAATGATACGACTCTAAAAATGATATAGTTAGAGATAAAAGAATACAGGGAAACACTTGCCTTTGGACTGAAGTTCTCGTTGTCCTGATTCCAACGAGACCAAGAACGCGCGATTCCGACGTCAACTGACCAAGTTATCGTCCGACGCACGGTTCAGGGTCCCTTTTATAATTTCTGAATATGAACAGGGTGTTAAAAGTAATTTTACAGGGTTATAAATGGAATATTAAAACTCTACAAGGGCTGTTTTGAAATTTTACCTTTTAAGTAAACGGGTTGTGGGCCTTTGCGGGTCGCGGATCGGGTAAACACCAAAACTCGTTATGGGTTTCTCCTTTCCACAGCGCTGTGCGTGCGCTGTGAACCGCGGCAGCACCAGCAGCGCAAGGCTGCTGGTCGCGGCGCGGCGGGAGACGGCCGCGGCGGTGACTGGCTGTGCGCGCGCGCGGCTCCGGCGAAGGCCGGAGCTCCGGTGACGAGTCCGGCGAGGTGCACCGGCGTGTGGTGGTTTTGACTCCGGAAGGAGGCGGTGGCGGAGAGGTTTTTGTGGTGGCGGCGTTGTGCGGGTGGCTCTAGTGAGGGCACGGTGGCCGGAGATAGGAGGACTCGGTGGTGGTGGTTTTGACAGTGAAAGAGAGAGGTGGGGAAGTAGTTGGTGTTGGCCCAAAGGCCATTATCCCGGTTATTTTGATGATAGCAAAACGTATTTAGTTATGTATTTAATAATCTTGTTTAAAAGTATTTCAGGTTAAAGAAACAGATTTTGACGACTCCACTAAAAGACTCACACTTTTGGAGTTTGCCCAACATTTGCATTCCCAAGCTAAAGCACATAGGAAGCTTCGGAATTTGCGTTGAAGAAAAGTTCAAGAAGAAGATCAAGACTTGCTAAAGAATCCAAGATGTGTACTTTGTTTATTTTCATTTTAGAATATTTTGTCAAAACTAAATAGTAGAAGTAGAGATATGGGATATCACACACACACATTTTCTAGAGTGATTTTTGGCTTCAAAAATACTTTCTATTTTCATTTCCAAACTTATTTTTAGATGAACTTATTTATTTTGGAAATACGATTTTAGAAAGACTAGTTTTTGGAAAAACATTTCATGGAAAATCAAGTTTTTATCAAAAGAATTTTTACCAAGTATTTTACCTTGTTAGTAGTATGACACATGCTCATACTCTATGATTTTTCAAGACCAAAACATTTTATCCAAGACCCAAAACCAAATCCAAAATTGTCCAGGTCCTGTAAATTCTGATTTTTCAGAAACTCACAGTGACCGGTCGACCGGCAGTCGACCGGGACTCGACCGACATGCACAACTGTGCATGTGCGTATCAGTCGACCGGGAGTCGACCGATACTCGACCGGCCCAAACCCTTTGCTCTCTGGAAATTGCCAGTCGACCGACCCGGTCGACCGGTGAGCCCCAACGGTCGGATTTTCGACCGTTGGCGGTCGACCGACCCGGTCGACCGGTAGTCTGTCAAAAGTTCTGACAGACTCAACAGCTATATTTTCTGACTCTTTGACTTTAGGGATTTGTCTCCAACGAATCTCTTGAGCAGTTTTTGACCCCTATAAATAGGTGGTCACTTCATATGAAATGACTAATGATTTTAGAGCTATCAAGTGCAATTTTACAAGAGTTGTGAAAAGATTTCAAAGTTCATTTTAGAAAAGATTTTTCTCTCCAAAGCCTAAATTTCATACACCTTACTTGGAGCCTATTCCTCTACTTCTCTCTAGTTTTGCACTACACAATCCCATACTCTAAGTCTACTATTTGGTTCTAGGATTGTGCTTAGTGAGCTCTTTTGTAAAGTGGTCAAGTGTGATCACTTCCATTGTAATTGAGTGAAGTTGTAGAGGCATCGGCCTCAAGGCGAGCTAGTGTGCTCAAGGTGGTGTAGTGGCATCACGGGAGACGGACAAGTGTTGTCCTTGTATTGTTGATCCGGTGGGATCCTCAATAGTGGAAATCCTTCAAGTGTGAAGGCGGGACGTAGAGCGTGGCTCGAACCTCGGAAACATATCGGCGTGTTTGCGTTTGCTCAAATTCTTCTAACTCTATCTCTTTAATTACTTGCACCTTTACCTTGTTTAATTCTTGCAAATATTGTATTGTGCTAATTGTTTAGAGTTAAATTTTTAAATTCCGCATAATTGCCTTTATCATATAGCCATCACCTATTCACCCCCCCTCTAGGTGATTTCAATTGGTATCAGAGCCTAACCCTAGATTTGGTTTAACCACCTTAGGGAGATCCTTCATTTGGCTATATATTTGCTTGTTGTTGTTTGTTGCATTTTACTTGCTTGTGCATTCATGGCATCCATGGACTTCTCTAGCATAAAATCCCCTCCCAAATTTGATGGGTTGAACTTTCCTATTTGGAAAGTCAAGATGAACTTGTTTTTGAAATCATTAGGTGTTAGGGTAGCTAGGGCCATTACCAAGACTTCATTGAACCAACTAGTGATGAGAGCACATGGTCCGAGGATACTTCCAAAGACTATGAAGCAAATGCTAGGGCACAATATGCATTAACACAAGCACTTAATGAAGATGACCTTGCACGCATCATTAATTGTAAATCGGCATATGAAGTTTGGAACATGCTTATTGTGACTCATGAGGGAACGTCACAAGTCAAGAGAGCAAAAGTTGACTTGTTACGTTCTCAATATGAGAATTTTTACATGATTGATAATGAGAGCATTGATGACATGCTCACTCGCTTTACAAAAATAACTAATGCTCTTTCTTCCTTAGGCGACAAGATTGACAACGATCAAAAGATAAGGAAGGTGATTAGAGCTCTTCCCAAAGCTTGGGAAGTCAAGGCGACAACCCTCAAAGAGCTTAATGACAAAGAGGAGATGGACTTCTCCGGCTTCATCGGCAATCTCAAAACACATGAGATGGAGATGAAGGTTCGAGAAGAAAGGGAGGCTCCAAAGAAGAAATCAATAGCCTTCAAAGCCGCTCCAACCATTCAAGACGAGGATGATTCATCGGATGAGTGCGATGAAGACTTCGCCATGCTTATCCGGAAAGTGGGTAAGATGTTTTACAAAAAGGGAAGACAAAGCAATTTCCGGCGAGGGAAACCTCAAGGGAGATTTGAGAGAAAAAGAGAGGAGCCCGGTCCTTGCTTCCATTGCAAGAAGATCGGTCACCTCATTGCCGATTGCCCCGCTCTCCAAGCGACCACATCCAAGAACGGGCAAAGAAAGAAGAAAGCAATGGTGGCTACTTGGGATGACACGGAGTCGGAATCCGAAGAGGAAGTCGACGCCGCGCACATGTGTTTCATGGCACATGGGGAGGATGCACCAAAGGTAACTCTAGAAAACTCTTTAGATGAGGATGAGTTAACTATGGATGAACTTGCACATTTTTTTGAAGAATTGCAAAATAGGTATGAGATTTCCCAATCTCAAAATAAGAAATTAAAAAGAGAAAATGAAGCTTTAAAATATAAAGTTGAAATAGTTGTTAAAGAAAAGGATGTTTTATCTAGCTCTTTTGGAAAATTGAAAAATGATTTTGATAAATATAAACTTGCAAATAAGGGTAAAACCCCCATAGTTTCAATTGACAAAAATGATTTTGTTGAAATCCAAAAACGTGTTGAAGTTTTGGACTCAAATTTAAAAAGTTATGCATTTGACTTGAAAAAGATAGCTTCTAAATTTCCTAAGGGAGTACCCCAAGGGAAACATGCACCTCATACACATACACATGCACGGAAACATGTGCACACACATAAGCATGCATACATGTATAGTAGTGGTAGAATTTATGTTTGCACTCATTGTGGCCGCAAAGGCCATTTAGAAAAGTTTTGTTATGCTAAAAATAATGTTAATAATAAATATGTTTGGGTTCGCCCCGGTACTAACCCCAAAGGACCCTCAAAGATTTGGGTACCAAAAGATCCTCCAAATGTAGGTGATACAGGTGGATCTACTTCCTCCAAGACTTAGGGGGAGACGGTGCCCGGGTGGTAGATGCAACTAAGCTCAAAGTTCAAATCTAGCTTGCATCGCTATCGTGGAGGCACCTATTTTTGGAGATTGCCCTTAAATTGGTAATATCTCCATTTTAAAATAATTGTTGATTTTTGGTAATGTATACATGTGTATAGAATTGATAGTTTGCTTTTGTATTCCATTGATACATGCCTATATAGAACTACTTTTCTATCATGTTGTGTACATGCCTTGCGTTAATTTTCATATCTTGTATTTTTATGCCTTATGTCATATTTGTCCACATTTTTGTGTATCTATATGTATATACTATTTTTCAAAAGTATAAATTAATAATCAAAATTTCTTGTTTAAACAAATACCTTAAAGATGGCAATTGCGCACCTCAACTCATTCAAGAGGAATCAAGAGGATGAAGTTCAGAACCCGTCACTGGGTATTCGGCTTCAACATCTTTAAATCTTTGTTTAAATTTGTAAAATAAATTAAAACATTTTGTGTGAAGTTTTTGTTGATGTGATCACTAAAAGAAGATTTTTAAAACTGATTGTTATATCCCTGTATGTTATTATATACCATATTTTATTTGTTAGAATTTTTATTTAAATTTTTTTTCTTTTTCTGGGTCAGAATCTGGTAGCAGATTTTCAGACAGCACCAGTCGACCGGACCCTAACCCCAGTCGACCGGCGCTGCCTGAGAGAAAAATTTTGGATTTTTTTTTTGCTACCGGTCGACTGTTTTATAGGACCAGTCGACCGATCCGAGTGCGTGACTCTCTGTATCTTTTCGGTCGACCGGCCCTTAACCCCAGTCGACCGATCGTCGTATTCTGGCTTATATTTGGACTTTTTCTTCACTGTTTCTCTCACTCTCTCTTTTCCTCTCAGCGAACCGCAGGAGCTCCTCCTCTCTAAAATTCCCAACTCTCAATCCGTTCACCTGATCTCAAATTCTTTCAAAACCCATCTCAAACTCCTCATTCCTAATTCAGATCTTCAATCTCAAGCCGATCCGTCCATCAGATTTTCAGAATTTCTGGATTTTCAAGCTAGGGTTTCAGAATTTTCTCAAGGTAAAAATTCGGATTTTACATCTGTTCTTCCTTTCTAGCTTAGATATATCACTTCTTTTGTCTTCATATTAGGTTGATTGATCATCTAGATCGTGCCTTTACCTGCAAAACCCTAAAAATTTGATTTTTGTCATGCCTCCTAAAAGACATCGTTCTGAGAAGGGAAAGGGCATTGCCCAATCCTCATCTCAAGCCCCTAGGACTGATCCTTTGTTGCGTAACGATCTTGCCTCTGACCGTTACACACATCTAGCCCCTAGGAACACAATTTCGGGTAGGTATGTGGCTATCCATGACTTTGAACATCTTGATATCCCCCACATTCTCCGTGCCAACAATCTTGTGGATTTTCTCTCCATCAGGGAGAAGGTTTACACTTCTTTGGTTCCCTATTTCTATGCCAATTTTGAATTTAGTGGGAACCGGATCATCTCCCGTGTGATGGGTAGGGACATAAATATTTCCCTAGGTCAGTTTGCTAGGATTCTTCATCTTTCCACTGATGGAATAGATGTCTACTCTCATGACCTACATGATTTTTCTGAATATCCGGAGGGTGAGTCTTCGCTCACCGCATCCACTCTCATTCACCGGAATGACGATCCCGATTTGGTAAGGAATGAGATTGTGAGTCAGTATTCCCTCCAATCTCAGGTCCTTGCTAAGATTATCTTTCATAATATCGTGCCTAAATCCGGTGAATTCAGTCATGCTCGAGGTCCTGTTCCCCTGATTATCTATTGCCTCCTTAAAGGCATTAGGATAAATTTCCCTCGAGTGATCGCTTCTCACATGAGTTGTGATCAGATTCGCACTGCTGGTAGGAGTCTGCCTTATGGCATGCTCATTACCCATCTTCTCCGGGCTTTAGATTTTGATCTCTCTGGTCAAGCCCCTTCAAAACCCTCATCTGATATCAATGCTGCTGCTTTGAAGATGATGGAAGCTCAGTTGCGTCGACACGCAGCTGTGCAACCACCACCTGTTCCTGCAGCTGATCCAGCTCCAGCTCCACCTCCTGTTTTTCCTGCTCCTGAGTTTCAGGGTGCTTCTGCTTCTGAGGTCCGCTCAATGATCGAGGCTCATCAGGCCTGGGTCGGAGAGCAAGTCTCTGCACTTCGTGCAGATATGGATTCTCGTGCTGCTATGGATTCTGCTTTTCGGGCGGAGGTCCGAAACGACTTGTCTTATATGGCTGAATCCATGAGATTTGTGGATGTTCAGTTTCAGTCTCTGTTCACAAAATTGGACATAGTCGTTCCTGATGGGACTCCGGGTGCTCGTCGACTCCCTGCCACTGGTCCTCCTTTCCCTCCCAGAGCTCGCGTCTCTATTCCACCACCGCGCCCCAGAGTTGATGCCTTGGATACAGAGGAGGTAGATTCCTCTTCTTCCTCAGATGATGGTGATGACCAGACGATGGCTGAGGGCTCTGATGATGACGAGGAGGAGGATGACGAGGCCACTGAGTGATGCTGCTGTTGATGCTGATGAGTGACTTCCCCTTTATTGATGATGTAAAAAAGGGGGAGAGATATTTGGAGAGAGAGAGATATTTTGTTATGACTCTTTTTTATTATTTTTGTTATGACTCTTTGTTATTATTTTTGTTATGTACTTGACTTATTTTGTTGGACACCTTTTATTTTTGTGGACATGTATCTTTTGTGGTATGTATTTATGTCATGTATGAGACTTATTTCCTTATCTATGATATGACATGAGTAGTTGATATGTTGTGATTGGCATGAATGTGTGATGTTTATTTTTTATCACTATGCCTGAGTATGATTTTATATATGCTTGTGTTGAGGGGGAGCTTCATTTGAAGACTCTACCCAAAATATCTTGTGATAACTACATATGTTTTGCCATCATCAAAAAGGGGGAGATTGTTGGCCCAAAGGCCATTATCCCGGTTATTTTGATGATAGCAAAACGTATTTAGTTATGTATTTATAATCTTGTTTAAAAGTATTTCAGGTTAAAGAAACAGATTTTGACGACTCCACTAAAAGACTCACACTTTTGGAGTTTGCCCAACATTTGCATTCCCAAGCTAAAGCACATAGGAAGCTTCGGAATTTGCGTTGAAGAAAAGTTCAAGAAGAAGATCAAGACTTGCTAAAGAATCCAAGATGTGTACTTTGTTTATTTTCATTTTAGAATATTTTGTCAAAACTAAATAGTAGAAGTAGAGATATGGGATATCACACACACACATTTTCTAAAGTGATTTTTGGCTTCAAAAATACTTTCTATTTTCATTTCCAAACTTATTTTTAGATGAACTTATTTATTTTGGAAATACGATTTTAGAAAGACTAGTTTTTGGAAAAACATTTCATGGAAAATCAAGTTTTTATCAAAAGAATTTTTACCAAGTATTTTACCTTGTTAGTAGTATGACACATGCTCATACTCTATGATTTTTCAAGACCAAAACATTTTATCCAAGACCCAAAACCAAATCCAAAATTGTCCAGGTCCTGTAAATTCTGATTTTTCAGAAACTCACAGTGACCGGTCGACCGGCAGTCGACCGGGACTCGACCGACATGCACAACTGTGCATGTGCGTATCAGTCGACCGGGAGTCGACCGATACTCGACCGGCCCAAACCCTTTGCTCTCTGGAAATTGCCAGTCGACCGACCCGGTCGACCGGTGAGCCCCAACGGTCGGATTTTCGACCGTTGGCGGTCGACCGACCCGGTCGACCGGTAGTCTGTCAAAAGTTCTGACAGACTCAACAGCTATATTTTCTGACTCTTTGACTTTAGGGATTTGTCTCCAACGAATCTCTTGAGCAGTTTTTGACCCCTATAAATAGGTGGTCACTTCATATGAAATGACTAATGATTTTAGAGCTATCAAGTGCAATTTTACAAGAGTTGTGAAAAGATTTCAAAGTTCATTTTAGAAAAGATTTTTCTCTCCAAAGCCTAAATTTCATACACCTTACTTGGAGCCTATTCCTCTACTTCTCTCTAGTTTTGCACTACACAATCCCATACTCTAAGTCTACTATTTGGTTCTAGGATTGTGCTTAGTGAGCTCTTTTGTAAAGTGGTCAAGTGTGATCACTTCCATTGTAATTGAGTGAAGTTGTAGAGGCATCGGCCTCAAGGCGAGCTAGTGTGCTCAAGGTGGTGTAGTGGCATCACGGGAGACGGACAAGTGTTGTCCTTGTATTGTTGATCCGGTGGGATCCTCAATAGTGGAAATCCTTCAAGTGTGAAGGCGGGGACGTAGAGCGTGGCTCGAACCTCGGAAACATATCGGCGTGTTTGCGTTTGCTCAAATTCTTCTAACTCTATCTCTTTAATTACTTGCACCTTTACCTTGTTTAATTCTTGCAAATATTGTATTGTGCTAATTGTTTAGAGTTAAATTTTTTAAATTCCGCATAATTGCCTTTATCATATAGCCATCACCTATTCACCCCCCCTCTAGGTGATTTCAGTTGGTGGTGTTTTGTTGGGTGGCCGGTGGTGGTGTGTTGGGTGGCCGGTGGGATGGTGTTGGGTGGCCGGTGTTGGGCGGCGGTGGTGGCTGAGACGGGGGCGGTGGTGGTGGTGGCTGAGAGGGGCAGGGGCTGCTGTGCGCGAGGGTGTGTGAGTGTGTGTGAGAGAGAGTGATTAGATGTTAAGGTTAAAATGAAATTTAGATATTTATGTAGATCCTAATGTCGGTTAAGTGGAAGGTTGTAGAAAATTAGAGAAGTGATGAAGAAAATTCTAATGTCGGTTAACGAGCATTCTGGACAACTCTGGTTACGAAACAGTGTAGATAAAATGTAATTGAAAAGGGATTTATATTAGTTATGATATTTAAATAATAGGGTCCGAATTTGACTAGTGTCGAACAGTCCCCAAAAATTAGAAAAAATAGGGAATATTAATCTAAGACATAAGGAAAAATCGGATTGTAAAAATTTAAACTGGTTTGTCGATTAAAAATCCCGAAAGGATCCGTGAGACCGGGCGACACTCATTCGGCCCGATTTTGTACTAATTCTGAAAAATTGTCAAAAATGCTTGAAGGTAGAAAATAATATTTTAAAGCTTATTACTGAAGTAGATTTTAGAAATGTTACCCAATTTGCAAATTAAAAATCGTTGAGTTAATCATCTGTTTAGGTTAACTCTGATATTGTATATTTTCCAAATAACGCGGAAAAAGTTTAGAAAATTTTTAGAAAATCGAAACGGTGAGAAGATCAGTTGTGACACTGAACTAGTATAGTCGGGTTTTCGGATTGGTGAATTTCTTACGTATTTCATATCGTATATGACGGTGACACGTATACTGACGGCGGAGGGTTACACTTCTACCCACCTAACAAAAATTTCGTCCGCGAAATTTAAATAGATAAAAAGTCGAAACGGATTTTGGTGTGGCAACAATTTTGGTGATCATTCCGGTGACAACATCAACGACAACATCAACGTCACCACCACCATCTTTTCTACTCCCTTTTCATAACCATCTCTTCTACTCTCCTCCACCACCACCACTATCACTATCACCACCATTAGACCACCTTCATCACTACCATTTCAAGTTCCTATATAACCCTCCCCATTTCTCCATCTCCTTTCTTTTCATTCTCCTCCAAAAAACCACCACCACCATTAGAAATCCTCTATCTTCACCACCACCTCTTCTATTTCCTTCCCTATCACCACATCTTCACTTCCACCATTACAACACCACATCCATCACCACTACTTCAACCTCCAACATCACCTTCATCATCACCTCCTTCACTTCCTTTTTCCTTTTCCATCAAAATCCAACTCCATCACATTCACCAACACCACCACCAACACCATCACCTTCCCTTCTCCTCTCCCTCCTCCTCCTTGGGGCCGGCCACCTCCTTGGCCACCCTAGGAGGCCGGTACACCCCCCTCTAGGGTCGGCCACCCAAAGGGGCCAAGCCCCCATTCGCTTCTCGCTTTAGTGTTTCATCGCTGCAGAGTTCGTGCGCGTTGCTTTTCGGAGTTCAAGGCAATTTTATCGTGTTTTTATATTCAGGCGAGTGTTTTCCTCGCCTCGTCGAGCTTGTACTATATTAAGATTTGTGATGGTTTTGTGTATGTGGTCCTATATAATTGTGCCAGGTTGTATGCGTGTACCGATATTATGTACTGTACATGTGTTTGAATGCTTGTAATAGTGTAAACGATATGATATTTGTGCACGTGTTGGTACTAACCATGCAGGTACCTGAAAATCACCTAGAGGGGGGGTGAATAGGTGATTATGCTAATCTAATGAACTTAATGCAGAATTTAAAAACTAATTGCAATTAACAAGAGATGCACACTCAAACAAGCCAAGCAAATAATTATGAATGAACAATATGAATAGATGCAAGGCACAAAGTAAAGAGAGAGAGAGAGTAAGAGCCAAGGATCAAGCGCAAACAACAAGATATGTTTCGAGGTTCGAGCACCCAGCTCTACATCCCCGCCTTCACCCAGAAGGATTTTAAGTCCACTGGCTTGTCCACAAAGGACTCCCACAAAGGGAACCTCCACCGAGGATTTGGGGCAATAACAATTACAAGGAGTACCCAACTCCTCTCCTTACAAACACAACCTCCTCCTTGAGGCACAACTCCAAGCCAACAAACAATCACCTCACAACTTAAGGGATTAACATAAGGATCACCTCACAACTTGAGGGATACAACCCAAATGCACAACCTCCTCAACACAATGTGGGAAAGGCACAAAGCCAAGCAAAGATAGGGTTTTCAACTTGGTGGTCTAAACTACAACCACAAACAATTTCTTTCCCACACAAAGATCCTATAGAATAAGATAGTAGATGTAGCTCAAGTGTGGAGAAAACCAAAGGAATGAAAATCAAAAACTCAAAGAAAATCTTTGGGAAAAAGTTAGAAACCAAGATGAAGAAATTGAATCAAAATCATTTCCCAAAAACCCTTTCTTGATTTTCCAAACCCTAACAAAACACCAAATAGATTGATCAATATAAAGCCCAAAAACTTCTTTTGATTGCTGTGAAAATACTAGGGAGTCAGAAAAATTCGCACAAAAAATCTTAGAGAAAACTGGCCATTAATGGGGTATTTATAGCCCACAGAAAAATATAGCCGTTGGCAGCAATTTCTGCCAAAACTGAACTACCGGTCGACCGTCCGGTCGACCGTCCAACGGTCGGATTTGACCGTAGGCACCAGCCCGGTCGACCGCCCGGTCGACCGAAAAGAATAGAGAGCACTGCTCTCAGTTACGGTCGACCGCCCGGTCCACCGGCCCAAAGGGCTGCCAGACGTGCACAGCTCTGTGTACGTCGGTCGACCGCAGGGTCGACCGGCCCTTGGTACGGTCGACCGTACGGTCGGCCGATCTGGCCTGTCAGCCAGTTCTGGGTCTGAAGCAACTGGTAAAAATATAGATAAAAATTCTTTTATCTTAACTAAACACTCTAATAAACTTGTTTTGACATTGTATATTGAAATATAAACTTGTGACAAAAATTTCATCACAAATAACAAACATTTTAAAACATTTTTGTGTCTTATCAGTTTTTTCCAAAAATCAAAAACTGTATTTTCTAAAACTTGGATTTTTGAATAGAAAATACATTTTGTCCAAAACTCATCCAAATACAAAAACATGATATTAAACAACATTTAGGCATGATGTATATGGATATAATCCTATATACATGAAACATATATATATCCATGTTTTTGACTTTAATTCCAAAATGTGTTTTGTTGAAAATACCAAACATAAACCACATGAATAAGTAAGTCAAAACTAAGTTTGTCTAGGAAGTTAAGCATGCATGTATATAGAACAATTTTAATATACATTAAACCATGTAAACTTGTTTTGAAACTATCTATTCATGAAACCAAGATCGGTTAAATCAAAAACGGAAAAACCGAAAACCAATATTCAAAACATGAAACGTGTGTGTGTTGTGAACTTGAGCATATCATACTATTCTAATCTTTACAATTTGGATCTAAACACAAAACTAAACTATGGTACCGATGTCTTCTTGTAGAGCGCCGTCTCCAAGCCGACTCGATCCAAAACTCCTTGATCCACCGAGCAAGTGCTATATATGATCTTTGACGCTCGGGCTCTTGAATCAACATGTGAAAGCTTCCAAATCATCTTGTTGAAGCTAATCACCTGCTAATAACTTGATTAATGATCTGAAACTAAAATCACAAGATTATTAGTACACATAACTATATGAGTTAATCATCATCAAAACTAGAGTGGAAGGCCTTTGGGCCAACAATCTCCCCCTTTTTGATGATGACAAAACTCATGGAGTTATATATGCATGGATTAAAGTTAAGTTTCAAAGAAGCTCCCCCTTAACTCATGCATAAAACAAATAAACATAAATATGCAATGAATGACAATGTATAATCATGCATAAACAATAAATGGCTCAAGATACCAATGAAATATTTAAAAACAAAACATGCTCTAGATACCAATTAAAATTAAACTAAATTAAACTTAATATATGCAAAACATAAATATGCATATATAAAACTTCTCAAATAATTCTCCCCCTTTTTGTCAATCATCAATAAAAGGGTAAAAACCAAAACAAAAAAAATTTTTTCTCCCCCTTTTTGTTCGAAACAACGAATCAATAAAGGGTTAATAAAAAATATGTTCTCCCCCTTTTTGTCTAAAACAAATACAAAAACCAAATAGGGGTGACAATCAATTAAGGTACCAATTGAAAATATGTCAAAGTAGCATTTTGATACCAATTTAAAGTAAACATAGATCAATCAATAAATGATATATGCGATATACATTCATGAAGAGGAAGATGTGAAGCTTCCCTACATAGATACATTACATGAAGGAGGGATGACAAGCCCTAATTCACATAACGTACACTATGTAATGTATAAGAGGAGATGTGAAGCTCCCCCTACACACGTGTACCACATAAAGAAGAGATTGTCAAGCTCTTCAATACAAGATACACTCATCATGAATATATATGTAGAAGAGATGTTAAGCTCTCCTTGCATATAAATCAAAACTTTTAAATTTTTCTTTAAACAAAATTTTGATATACCAATTTGATTGAGATTTTACCTGCACACAAAAATAAAGATGTTAGATTTAGAAGTAGTTGTGCAAGGTTCTCAATTCTAATCCGCGGTAGCAGTGGCTATGCGGGTCGTGATCCTCTGGGAGGGACTAGCGATGGAAGCTTTGTCAATAAGTTATCTCTAAAGTTTTTATTATTTTAATGTTAAGTTAGAAAGAAAGAAGATTGAAAAGAAGAAGTGATATTTACAATGGAAGTGAAGAAAAGAAATTGAGAATATGGTAGTGTGAGATCTAAACTAAAGAAATAAAAAGAAAGAAACTATAACACGTACAAACCTCTTCTACCTTGCTTACCTTTGATCTGTTCGCGACGACTTACCCTGTCTTGGAAGGCGTGCAAGTATGGCGTATAAGATCGTCCACCTTCGCTATCTACACTATGAAAAGAAAAGATAATCTAAAGAAGGATTGTTCATCTCCATAGGCCATCAAGTGCTCTTCTTTGGCTAGGCAGTCTCGAAGCAATCAGATCTCACGGTTCACAAAACATTAGAGAGAAATAACAATAGAAGAAAACAAAAACTGAGATACACAAGAATCAACAAGAATAAAAGAACATAACATAATAAAAAAGAACGAACCTCGATTCGATTTATTTAACAATGGCGGAAAAGTAAAACTTACACCGATTGTCACCCTCAGTACAAGTAGATCTCCTTCCTCCATGAGAACATCATCTCCTCTCAGTTTACAAAAAGGAAAAATAGAAATTACAAAAGAGAAAAGAAAATCTAAACTAGAAGAAGAAAGCCTAAAACCCTAGATTTGGCCCTCTGGCTCTGCCTCTGGACGCTCTTCTCGGTTGCACTGCAGGGGGTATTTATAAGAGCAGGAGGCAGAGTCCCAACACAACTCTCCCACGAAAACAGGTATCTGGATTTGACAGGATTGCCGCGAAAACGCGGCTTGGGCCTCGTTTTCGCGGCTTTATGGTGGCGGCTGGCCACGCGCTTTGGCGCGTGGCCTCCCTAGTCCGTCCATCTGGGCGTTTCCTTCTGGAAGTTGAATCTCGGCTCTTCATCTTTGATTTGGATATAACTTGGGAAGCAAGTTACCTAGATCCCAAATCTTTTTCACGAATTTTCTTCTCTTCTTTTAGCTTTTATCCTCATCCCGCAAGTGTTTTAGGGTTGAATAGAAGTCTATCCTTCCCTCTTCTTTAATATTTGCAACTTTGGCCCTTGTGTATTTGCACTTTTGACAATTGATATTTGCACTTTTACACTTGGGCTTGAATATGGGCTTTTGGGCTTCTTTTAGGCTTTATTTATTATTAAAATAAGAACTCAAGGCCTGCACACAATAAATCATAAAATATTAGTAAATGTGCAGAATTATATGAATAAATATGAAAATGTGATGGTAAATATGATGATAAAAATGCACTTTTCACTACCAATCACAATTTTTTAAAAAAAAACATTCAAATAAACATCTTGATATCAAAAGAGAGTATTTTTCTTTTTAAGTATATGATATCAATTTAAAATTTTTATTTTCTATCATAAAGCAAGGGAGTGGAAACAAATACCAATTGTAAACATGAAAATTAAATTTTCTCCCCTTTATGAAATACCAACAAAATACATGCATAGGCTTGAAATAAGATACCAATTGAAAAGCAATTGAAAACTAATCAATTGAAACAAAGTTAAAGCTGAAGCACTAGCATAAACAAGATTTTGTGCTTAAAGATATAGGGATATAATAAGCACAAATAAAACATATATATGTATGAAAAATAGACACCAATTGAAATTGATATTCTTTAAAATGAAAGCATACATACATACAAACATATATGAGTATACAAGAAAGGTCAAAATTGATACCAATTGAAAGAGTCCAATGATACCAATTGAAACAACAATAATGATCAAGTGTATACATCATATAACTACCACCCAACCATGTTCAAGTTTAAAATGATTTTCACTATAAAGCATACATGAGGCATGGTCTCCCATCCAACCGCCCTTAAAGGTAGGGGTTTTCAAAAATAGGTTTGAAAATAGAGTACGTTTGAAAATCTCTACCATAAAAAGAATACGAACTAGTTAAATGGAAAATCTTGTTAACTAGTACGAAATCCTTCAAGTAAGGAATAGAACAAAATTGTTTTTCATGAAACACCTGATTGGTAGTCAAAGTGCATTTTTATCATCATATATACCGTCACATTTGCACATTTATTCATATTATAATGCACATTTATTAATATTTCTTTATTTAATATGTGCAGGCCTCGAATTGTTATGTTAGCAATAAATAAAGCCTAAAGAGCCCAAAAGCCCAGATCCAAGCCCATGTTTGAAGCCCAGGTGAAAAAGCGCAAATACAAAGAGTCAAAATGCAAATACAAGGGCTGAAAGTTGCAAATATCAGAGATTAGGGAAGGATAGACTTCTATCCAACCCTAAACACCTGCAGGATGAGAATAAAAGGCCAAGATAAGAAGAAAATTCGTGGGAGGAAGATTTGAAGAAATCTGGATTAAGGGTAACTTGATTACCAAGTTACCTCGAAAATCCAGATTTAAAAGGCCAGGATTACAATTCTAGAAGCAGGCGCCCCCATGGACGGACCAGGAGAGGCCACGCGCCAAAGCGCGTGGCCAGAAGCCACTAGATTGCCGCGGAACCGCGGCAAAAGCCGCGGATCCGCGGCAATTTGACCTTATCCGGATTCCAAATTTTGTGGCCAGATTCGTCCGGGACTCTGTGGCATTCTGCATCTATAAATAGCACCTGCATTGCAACATACAGAGCGTCCAGAGGCGAGCCAAGGGCCAAAGTTAGGTTTTTTCTAGGGTTTCTTCCTTTGTAGTTAGATTTTCTTTTCTTTTTATTTTAAAGAGAGAGAGAGATGATTATATTGAGGGTGACACTGATGTATCTTCTCTTCTCTGCCATGGATTAAAGCAATAAAGGTATTATTTTGTTTTGTTTCTTATTTCTATGTTTTACTTTTATTCTTGTTTTCTATTTCTTTTTCTCTTTTCATCTCTGTGATTGGTGATGAGCATGCAAGCGATTACCGAACCATAAGTATACCGAAGATCGGGGTTCCAACGATATTCCATGGCGATGTTCTCCTCCTCGAGGCGTATCAACTCATGCTTGCCCAAGGCTTGATGACCTAATGCGACAACGGACTGAGTTCGATCCCAAGGTTCATACGTTCAACGTCTCCGAAAAACGGTGGAAAGTATTAGGTTTTCACTTATTTTCTCCAACTCAAGTAAGTTTTCTTTTCTTCTTTTTTATTTCTTTTTTGTAGATTAAATCCATCTCTCTCCATATTCTTTTCTTCGATCCATTGTAAATACCACAACTCATTGTAAATACCATCGTGACTAACAAAATAACTAAAAAATAAATTTTTAGAGTATAACTTGCTTAACGCTTCTATCGCAGTCCCTCCTTGAGGATCACGACCCGCATAGCCCTGCTACCGCGGATTAGAACTGATTCCTCGCACGATCTATTCTTAAATCTAATATTCATTATTTTCTGTGCAGGAAAAATCAGTCAACAAATTGGCGCCGTTGCCGGGAAGGACGGTAAGTTATTCTCTAATAAAAAAATTTTAATTATTAACTTATTCTTTATTCTTTTCTGTTGCAGGTTACAGGTGAAGAAACAATATTTTGGCAACTGCAGTGACATATAAGTGGACCTGGGACTCTGCTCAAGAAAGCAGAGCCCAGGATCCCTCCAGAGTGCCGCGTTCCCACGGCAAAAGCCGCGCAAACGCGGCACAAAGGAGTTGACTCCTAACCAATTTTCTGCAGGCTCTTCAGCTCTGCAAAATACAGCTTCTGCAGTACTTAACTTTCTGTATTATTCACCATATACCTGCTAATTTAATCAACAGTAAAAAATTGGTTGTAATCGTTAAAAGTTGATTAGACGTTTGCATATTAGGCACGTGTCTTTTCAATTATTTTTATTTACTGTTGAAGAGTGCTGGAGGCAAGGTACGTACGCATTGCATGTAGAATAGGATTCATCTCTTGGTTGATTTTCTGCTTTGAGTGATTCTTATCTATTTATCTTGTACACTTGCACTAATTCATCTTAAGGGCATAACCCATTAACAAGATAAGGTGGGGATTTCATTACCCTTCCTTAGCCCAAAAATCATATCCCGAGCACTCACTAACCCAAGCCTAACTTAAAAATTAGTAGACGTTGGCCCTAGGGACATCTCGGACTCAATAGGAGATTATCCTAAGGGGGAACGGTGTTGGAAGTTGACTCTTGCCAAATCAGTGTCTAGGAAGGGGATTGAGGGCCGAAAGCTCGAAGTGTGGTGGTTATTTAATTAAGGAACGTCTTTGACGGAAAACCTCCCACCACTCTTGCCCCGACCTGGCTGATTAACTTGTGGTCAAAGTCTACACCCTACCTCCCGTGGACAGTCTAACCAGTTAGGAGTCGTCTAGGTCTAGGTCTACCCTAACTTAGGTTAGAATTTTTCTTTTTTTTGTTGTTTATTTGTGTTGTTTGTGTTGGTGTGATATGGCATATAATAATAATTCCAATTTTAATCCATATTACACCCCTAACTATTATTCGGATATTACCAACCCGGCATACCCTAACTTTGACCAATCTAGTGTGCCGGAATGGTCTTATCTGAATGAATATACCCACACCCTCCATCTTATGACTATAATTTTCATAATAATTTCAACTCGTCACAGAGTTCATGGGGTTTCGAGTCCCCCGAGTTTAATTCTCAACCTATTGTCCTTCATATCCATCTAGTCCACATTCTTCCCAAAATTCATACTCAGATCCACCCATTCAGAATAGAAATCCATCTATCTTGGAAATGATGAGTAGGAATGAGTCCAAGCAAAAATCACCATCATTTTAGACATGATGATACGTGAGTCCACCGACTCACAAATTTATCACGATTACCCGTCCTATTTTCAAGTCCAATCAGAATATGATCCACCTATCGACTATGAAGGGATGCTAGCTGCCATGACTGAGGCTAAATTAGCCCGTGATCATGACATAGATTTGATGGTTCAAGCTTTACATACTCACAGTTCGGCCGTTTCTGCTTTCATTGACCACTCACTTAGAGCCGACGAACCAAGTTGCTTTGGACAACAAGATTCTAATTCAGTACCATCATGTGAACTTGCCGAAACTCCAATTCTTGATAACTTGGCAAGTTTTTCCTTTCCTGAATTAGAACTTGAGCTTGAATATGATCATGATCTTCCACTTGATGATTCAATTTTATTCCTGATCCAATAATGACTCCAGTGTCTCCACCTGATTTCACTTTTCCCGAGTCAACATTGGATCCTATTCCAATTCATTATGAATTGAATCACCCATTTTAGATGATCATATTGAACTTGACCTAGATTCTCACAATCTCTTTACTTCTGAAATTGATTGTACAATTCTGACGGACGATGTTGACCTTAGTTTTGAAGAATTGTATGGCGATGAGCTAGAATTCCTTAATATTGGAAGTAAAGAGATATCATCCATATTAGGTCACATTCCATTGTGGGAAGAAGATTGTGGACTTGAGTTTCAATTTCTTGACTTGGACCCAATTCTTGAACCTAGCCCGACTCCTGAGCCCTTACTTGATTTGAGCATCTTCCCTGAGTCGGTATTCGTTCCCGCACCTATAATGTCCAAGTCAATAATTCCATCCTTTCATTCTCCATTTTGGGACAAGGAGGTTGAGACAATTAACTCTGAAACTTATTATGAAATTTGGAAATTCGATGGGGTGGAAATTTTTAAAAATAATTATACATATATTTTTGTGGGTTATGTAAGGAAAGTTTCTGGTGGGTTCCACCAAATTATCTGTTATCTTGATTGGGCCGCATTTCGTGGACCAATTAGACCACCTCCGGAACCACCACCCTAAGGTAACTTCCGCCTTCCCTTGTTCTGTTTCATGCATATATGCATTCATTCATACATTGAGGACAATGCATGAGATAAGTGTGGGGGTGGGCTTTACTAACATACTAACATAGGTAGACACTAACAAAATTTGCTAAAAAAAAAAAAAAAATGTTATAAAAAGGAATATTTTGACTTATTTTTGAAAGAAATCTAAGTTAGTTTTAAGGATTAGGAAAATCATGATTAGGATTTCTAAAAACTTGGTCAAAATAAATAAATTGTTTAATTTTTAGGTATAGGAGAGAAATTGAATAAATAATTAGTCTTGATTTTTACCTTAATGAAATGTGCATACCAAATGCATATCTAGGATTCTAAGACAAAGACCTTGTGCCTCATAAAAAAAAAAAAGAAAAAAAAAAATCACCAATTAAGCTGATACATGTGCCTCAAGAAGCATAAGTATTCATGCCTAAAGGTGAGTAAATAAAATAAAGTCCTTAGTTTTGGGGCCTAGTTCACTCGAATTTGAGTTCGCGGGGTGTTTTCTCACCTGGTGCCCTAAGACCGACCGGTTTGGGAGTCACCGACTTTAAAGTTCGCTACATGGGTGGATTAGAAAGTCCGAGGGAACTAAGGAAAAATTACTTATATGTATTAACATATCTAATAATCAATTAGTTAGGTATGAGGGCCTCAAGAAGCCTTGATACTTATACGAAAGAAAATTAGATGAGTTATACATGCCAAAAATATATATATATATATATATTAACACATCTAATAGTCAATTAGTTAGGTATGAGGGCCTCAAGAAGCCTTGATACTTACACGAAAGAAAATTAGATGATGTTATAAAAAATAATAATGAGGCATGAGAGTCCAAGTTAAGGAATTCCTAGATTCACAAGGGTGCATATGATTTTTGGTAACGAAAAAGACTATATTAGAAATTCAATTTTAATCCTTACCTAAAATGAATAACAATTGACTTTATAAAGACTAGGTTTGAAGAATGAATAAAAATGAGGATCCTAAAACTTATAGACTACTTAGTCTCTTCAATAATAATTCAAATATTTTCCTTTTTATGGATTTTGTGGGTGCAATCCGCTGAAAACCCTCACGAGACAACACTCGTCCTCTAGGGTAACCTAGGGGTTTAACGGCTTGTTGCACGTGCTAAGTGCAACCGTGATTCCTACGAAAGTGAGTTAGGTTAGATTAACTTTTTCTTTTTTGTTTTTACTCGAGGACGAGCAAAAGATAAGTGTGGGGGTGTGATTGGTAGTCAAAAGTGCATTTTATCATCATATATACCGTCACATTTGCACATTTATTCATATTATAATGCACATTTATTAATATTTCTTTATTTAATATGTGCAGGCCTCGAATTGTTATGTTAGCAATAAATAAAGCCTAAAGAGCCCAAAAGCCCAGATCCAAGCCCATGTTTGAAGCCCAGGTGAAAAAGCGCAAATACAAAGAGTCAAAATGCAAATACAAGGCTGAAAGTTGCAAATATCAGAGATTAGGGAAGGATAGACTTCTATCCAACCCTAAACACCTGCAGGATGAGAATAAAAGGCCAAGATAAGAAGAAAATTCGTGGGAGGAAGATTTGAAGAAATCTGGATTAAGGGTAACTTGATTACCAAGTTACCTCGAAAATCCAGATTTAAAAGGCCAGGATTACAATTCTAGAAGCAGGCGCCCCCATGGACGGACCAGGAGAGGCCACGCGCCAAAGCGCGTGGCCAGAAGCCACTAGATTGCCGCGGAACCGCGGCAAAAGCCGCGGATCCGCGGCAATTTGACCTTATCCGGATTCCAAATTTTGTGGCCAGATTCGTCCGGGACTCTGTGGCATTCTGCATCTATAAATAGCACCTGCATTGCAACATACAGAGCGTCCAGAGGCGAGCCAAGGGCCAAAGTTAGGTTTTTTCTAGGGTTTCTTCCTTTGTAGTTAGATTTTCTTTTCTTTTATTTTAAAGAGAGAGAGAGATGATTATATTGAGGGTGACACTGATGTATCTTCTCTTCTCTGCCATGGATTAAAGCAATAAAGGTATTATTTTGTTTTGTTTCTTATTTCTATGTTTTACTTTTATTCTTGTTTTCTATTTCTTTTTCTCTTTTCATCTCTGTGATTGGTGATGAGCATGCAAGCGATTACCGAACCATAAGTATACCGAAGATCGGGGTTCCAACGATATTCCATGGCGATGTTCTCCTCCTCGAGGCGTATCAACTCATGCTTGCCCAAGGCTTGATGACCTAATGCGACAACGGACTGAGTTCGATCCCAAGGTTCATACGTTCAACGTCTCCGAAAAACGGTAGAAAGTATTAGGTTTTCACTTATTTTCTCCAACTCAAGTAAGTTTTCTTTTCTTCTTTTTTATTTCTTTTTTGTAGATTAAATCCATCTCTCTCCATATTCTTTTCTTCGATCCATTGTAAATACCACAACTCATTGTAAATACCATCGTGACTAACAAAATAACTAAAAATAAATTTTTAGAGTATAACTTGCTTAACGCTTCTATCGCAGTCCCTCCTTGAGGATCACGACCCGCATAGCCCTGCTACCCGCGGATTAGAACTGATTCCTCGCACGATCTATTCTTAAATCTAATATTCATTATTTTCTGTGCAGGAAAAATCAGTCAACACACACGTAAATCACATGATCACTAAACACTCAAAATCCATAAAGCCCATATCATACTCATGAAACAAAGTCATGAGAACCTAATAAAGTGAGTGTACAAGTGTTATGTGACACATATCAACATGAAAATATTCAATTAAACTCAATTGAAATTTCTTAAAAACATGAAAACATGAAAATCATCAAAATGATTTAAACTTCAAGGTATATGTATGTCATGTACAAACTAAAGTATACATACATATCCTAAACGTAATGAGTCCACAAAAGTATATGCATGAAGGCACGTGGCTCAAGGATGTACATGTATAATCAATAGTTTGGACAAGATAGACATATACATGAAGTTAAAACACATGATCATAAAACAAGTCCAAAATAGGGAATACAAGTTAGAATGCATGAATCATCAAACTAGACTATACTAGCACATCTAATGGGTACGAATAAGCATCCAGCACAAACATATATAAAGATTTATTTGTGTCCCACTACATGAACAAGTATAAATTCTAGTTTTAATGAAAACTAACATCTAAACAAGTAATCAAATCATTAAGCATAAAACGGGATATAAATCAACATGAAAATCATAAACATGATCATTATGTAAATCCACATGCTATTAGAATCATGATATACATAATAGCTAAACAAATGGTGAGAACACAACATATGGGTCCATATAAACATGGATGATCTCAAAAGCTATACATGCATGTCAATGATCTAATAATCATGGCATTTAACATAATAAAATCTAATCATCAAAAATAAAATAAAAATCATAAACACACATATGATCATTATGTACATGCACATGCATTAGATCTAGGACATACATATTAGTTTAAAAACAAAGTGAGAACACAAAGATAGGTTCATGGGTGTCTCAAATAACTAACATGTATATCACTAATCTAAATCACATGGCACAATCAAAATGAGCTTTAAACATGACATGCTATAAATCAATGATGTGAAAGCATGTAAATAAAAACGGGAGTTAGAGATCGATACCAAAACCGATGAAGGCACCTCTCTAGTTCTCCAAACCAATGGTGGTCCTCCTCCACCAAACTTCCCTTGAAAGTGATGTATCCAAATTTGTTTTCTTTTAAGCACGGAACGCATCCACTTCAAGGCACCGCTACTCTCACGTGATGCGAGAGCCCACACCTACATCAAAATTTTAGGGGTGGTCTTTGGTACCCATTTTCTTTTGGGTCCATAAGGGTTAGTATCTTTTCTAACCCAACAAGATTATTTGCTAATTTTCAATATGTAAACGATCATAGCAAAATCTAGCAAGGTGGCCTTTTTCGACCACAATGTGTACATGTGTACACATGGGCATACATAGTGTGAAGTTTGTGATCGTGATGAGCATGTGTATGCCGTGATGGGTGTACATGTAAAGATGGAACTTGTTTCTTGCGAACCAAGGTTTCCAAGCGTGTATGATTCAAAGTACATTGGCTCAAAGTGGAGCCCAAACATTCAACACTTTTCTTCAAAACATTTATATCTTTTTCAATGCTTGAAGATAAAGTGGAGCAAGCAATAGGTGTGCTAGAAGAAGAAGCTACACTAGTATGGCACACATGAGAATCAATATCAATTTTCAAAGATTCATTTTTCTTTAAAACTAAATCCAATCTTTTGTAATGAAATCAATTTCATTTTTCAAACAATATCTTTTAAAATAAAATCCAATTTTGAAGATAAAACCTCATTGTTTTTCACAACATCATCACAATCATTTTGTTTTTCAAAACATCAATCTCTTTTAGGGCAAGGTCTAGTTGAGATCTTAGTGAGTCACGTTCACTAGTAATCTCTTCCTTCTCTTGCAAAACCGATTCAAAAGTTGAGCACAAATCCTTCATTTCTTCTTTTAATTCAAAATGATTCTTTTTCAAGAGATTATGTTTTTCCAAAAGTTTTTCAAGCTTTGTGGCAAGTTCCATATTTAAGGTTGAGCTTCTAAACAACCATCGCAATAGAACTAGAGCAATCATCTAGTTGAGAATCTAACTGTACCTCAAGGGAGTCTTTCCCTTGGACCATGAGGCAATGCTCGTCGGACATATCTCTCCTAGATCTTCTCAACTTGTTGATGATCCTTGGTAGCTCGGGAGAAGTCAATATGCTC
Organism: Agave tequilana; assembly: GCA_038442645.1. NCBI lineage: Eukaryota > Viridiplantae > Streptophyta > Magnoliopsida > Asparagales > Asparagaceae > Agave > Agave tequilana. The sequence goes on along the minus strand of JAVJIF010004814.1, from coordinate 2,350 downwards.
CAAACTGCAAAAGCTGAATCATAATGATCAAACACATGTAAAGATCTTCATTAAGAGATGCTCTAAGTGTTCTAAGTGCTAATGCATTGGCCTTTCTATGCTTGCTAGCATTTGGGAAGGATTCTATAGTAGTGGCCTGATAAACTAGATGTCCTAGGCTTTTTAAGTGACTACTCATCTCGGCCTTCCAAATATCAAGTCTAAAAAAGTCAAACATAGGAGGGCTATCCATGAGTGCAAACTAAATGTGTGCAAATGAAAATGCAAATGAAGATTAGCAAACCAAGATCTCACTCCTAGGTGGTTAAACCTAATATCAGGAGCGCAGGCTCTGATACCAATTGAAAATCACCTTAGGGGGGTGAATAGGTGATTATGGTAATCTAATGAACTTAATGTGGAATTTAAAAACTAATTGCAATTAACAAGAGATGCACACTCAAACAAGCCAAGCAAATAATTATGAATGAACAATATGAATAGATGCAAGGCACAAAGTAAGAGAGAGAGAGAGAGAGAGTAAGAGCCAAGGGATCAAGCGCAAACAACAAGATATGTTTCGAGGTTCGAGCACCCAGCTCTACATTCCCGCCTTCACCCAAAAGGATTTTAAGTCCACTAGCTTGTCCACAAAGGACTCCCACAAAGGGAACCTCCACCGAGGATTTGGGCAATAACAATTACAAGGAGTATCCAACTCCTCTCCTTACAAACACAACCTCCTCCTTGAGGCACAACTCCAAGCCAACAAACAGTCACCTCACAACTTGAGGGATTAACACAAGGATTACCTCACAACTTGAGGGATACAACCCAAATACACAACCTCCTCAACACAATGAGGGAAAGGCACAAAGCCAAGCAAAGATAGGTTTTCAACTTGGTGGTCTAAACAACATCCACAAACAATTTCTTTCCCACACAAAGATCCTATAGAATAAGATAGTAGATGTAGCTCAAGTGTGGAGAAGCCAAAGGAATGGAAATAAAAACTTAAAGAAAAGCTTTGGGAAAAAGCTAGAAACCAAGATGAAGAAATTGAATCAAAATCTTTTCCCAAAAACCCTTTTTTGATTTTTCAAACCCTAACAAAACACCAAATAGGTTGATCAATATAAAGCCCAAAAACTTCTTTTGATTGCTGTGAAAACACTAGAGAGTCAAAAAAATTCGCACAAAAAATCTTAGAGAAAACTGGCCATTAATGGGGTATTTATAGCCCCCAGAAAATATAGCCGTTGGCAGCAATTTCTGCCAAAACTGAACTACCGGTCGACCGTCCAACGGTCGGATTTGACCGTAGGCACCAGCCCGGTCGACCGAAAAGAACAGAGAGCACTGCTCTCATTTACGGTCGACCGCCCGTCGACCGGCCCACTGGGCTGCCAGACGTGCACAGCTCTGTGCACGTCGGTCGACCGCACGGTCGACCGGCCCTTGGTACGGTCGACCGTGCGGTCGGCCGACCTGGCCTGTCAGCCAGTTCTGGGTCTGAAGCAACTGGTAAAAATATAGATAAAAATTCTTTTATCTTAACTAAACACTCCAATAAACTTGTTTTGACATTGTATATTGAAATATAAACTTGTGACAAAAATTTCATCACAAATAACAAACATTTTAAAACATTTTTGTGTCTTATCAGTTTTACCAAAAATCAAAAACTGTATTTTCTAAAACTTGGATTTTTGAATAGAAAATACATTTTGTCCAAAACTCATCCAATACAAAAACATGATATTAAACAACATTTAGGCATGATGTATATGGATATAATCCTATATACATGAAACTATATATATCCATGTTTTTGACTTTAATTCCAAAATGTGTTTTGTTTGAAAATACCAAAACATAAACCACATGAATAAGTAAGTCAAAACTAAGTTTGTCTAGGAAGTTAAGCATGCATGTATATAGAACAATTCTAATATACATTAAACCATGTAAACTTGTTTTGAAACTATCTAATCATGAAACCAAGATCGGTTAAACCAAAAATGGAAAAACCGAAAACAATATTCAAAACATGAAATGTGTGTGTGTTGTGAACTTGAGCATATCATACTATTCTAATCTTTACAATTTGGATCTAAACACAAACTAAACTATGGTACCGATGTCTTCTTGTAGAGCGCCGTCTCCAAGCCGACTCGATCCAAAACTCCTTGATCCACCGAGCAAGTGCTATATATGATCTTTGACGCTCGGGCTCTTGAATCAACATGTGAAAGCTTTCAAATCATCTTGTTGAAGCTAATCACCTGCTAATAACTTGATTAATGATCTGAAACTAAAATCACAAGATTATTAGTACACATAACTACATGAGTTAATCATCATCAAAACT